>UELU01142192.1:4942-27218 GCA_900490025.1 Megastigmus dorsalis
CCCCCCCCCCGAGAGGAGATCTCGTTGAGCGACTCGGTGGAACCGTCCGATCCCTCGTTGCGCGTGTCGTCTCTTTATTTCCTGCTGCACTGCTCCCCGTCCATCCTGTCGTCGCTAGGTTGTAAATGGCGCGTCAACGGCAATAATATTCAAGATTCAGGGAAAAGGACGAGGGCAACGGGCGAATTAACAAATGACAACTCGCCAGATTTCGTATAAAAAGAAAACAAATTACAATTTATTGCGTACACTTTTACAGGCTAATTAGCGCCCGACGCTATTTTGTGGGCGAAGTCCGTTTCCGCCACGTGGCTCGCGTCGCAACCCACACCGTCGTCGTTACTCCTTAAGTCGCAAATGAATTTATTTTTCGGAAATGGAGAACCGTGCTCCCGTCGCTATACACACACCCCACTGCATACGTCGCCCGTCGCTGATATATATGTATTTCGAGTTAATTGCGGGCACCACTCACCGATCGCGCACTGAAAATATAATTGCGACTCACCTCCTCCAAGATTGCTCGACAACCAAGAAACAATGGCGCCTATCTGGCCCACTCACCGTCGCAACTTCGTCGAACCTCAACCTCTAATACTCTGTCTCGTAATCGCTAACGAAACAAGCCCTCGTCGCTCTCTAGGCAGTTGCACCCGTGTCGCTATGAGACTGGTGATAGTCCTCGTCGCTAAATTGTCCTCGATAAATTCGATGGCTGCTGTGGTGCGGTTAGGTAGCTGTTGCGAATCGCGATCGTCTATCACTAACTCCGAACAGCAAGTGGCTTCTTTTTCGGAAACCACTTGTAGCATCCGTCTTCTTCGATTCGTCTCTCTCCGTCGCACTCATTGTATCTCTATAGCTGTCTCTGTCGCTCTGATGGTCGTTGTCAAGTCCGAAATTATGTTCACGTAGTCCAAAATTTGATTCATTTATTTCTTTTTGGAAACCTAGAGTCAGTTTCCCTCACTCCTACAATAATTAAGTCGATCCTCGTCACTGATTGGCTTTCACAGCTGACCTAGCCTCTTATCTGGGTCAGACTATCGCGCGCGCCATTTGAATCCCGTCGCGCAATTCTTATATATTCATTTTTATGATAATATCCTCGAATGCCCTATGAAGCATGCGCGTAGTCCACTCGGGAACTCAGGGTTTCGTGCGCGCGCAGTGTGGGCGCTCCCTAACGCACTATCGTCGATTCCCTTTTCACACCGTTCTTTCGTCTCTCTCGCTCTACTGGCGACTTTGCAAATAACCGCCAGTATCTGTTCGTCGCGTATTTCAATCGCTCGTCGTGTTCGTCGCTGGTACTTTGCCTCGTGGACGTTGTCGAGGTCGCGCGCGAGTTTCCTTCGTCATCCGCCACGGGGTTAAGTGCGGGTAGGTGGCGACTCCCTCGACGTCATCTTCGTCGTGGTTCGGCGCCTCTTGCGCCCGGTGCCGACAACATTGTCGCGTGTGTGTGTGTGTGTGTGCGCCGCCTCCTGGCCTCTTTTCCATGCTGTAGGCAAAGTACGTGTCGGGGCGGCGTCCCACCTTGTCCTTGTCGCTGTCTTTCGGGAGTGCCTCGACTCCTGGCCTCCTTCCTGGGCAAAGGTGCGTACTTGCACGGATCGGCTTGCATCAGTCGTCGCTGTATGTGTGTCGCGTGTATGCAGCTGCAGGAAGGCCCTCGGAAAAACAAGTGTTTGTGTTCGATTAGAAGGTGTTCGTACACCTCTTCTCGATGACGCTGCGGGTTGTTCAGCGAGGACTCGCGGTGCAGCCGAAGTAGTTGCATAGGTGCTACTTCTGCCGCACTTGTCAATATTGTGCTGCTGTCTCTCTCCCTCTCATTGATTCCGCAGTCCTAACCTCACTTCCCACTCAGCTTTTTTCTCTCTTGTTTCTTTTGATTTTTATTAGTTATCCCGGTGTTTCAGATGGGACCCTGGACTCCGGTGGCCGAGGATTACATCACCTCTTATGGGACACGATATTGTGTCACAAGGTATAACATTGCGGTAACCCCTATCTACCAATACAATATCACCGTCCTAGAACCAGTTTGCTAAAAGATGAACATCCCTTTCAAATTCTTCACGAAGAATTTGAGCATCATTATTACGGGCGTAGGAAAAATACGGACCAAAAATCGTGAGAATATAACCATTTGGGGCTACAATGAGGGTTGGTTTTAACAGATGTCTATTTCTGTGAATAGAATAGGACTGTCACAAAACACGAAAGTTAGAACTTTTGTGTATGTAGGCATATGTACTATAAATTATAGCTATTTCTCTTCTTTCTGCAGGTTCAGGGTTGTAGAGCTCATTGGCAAAGTCTGTTACATGCTGTTATATATAAACTGCTGCCTCGTTATGGAATCAGGTCCCATGTTTTGAGGAACAAATCTTTGTAGTAATGATGTTTTTACATAATCAATAATTGAACTGACATTTTGTCTGGACTGATGAAAAATAACTTTCAAAAATTCATCATTCAACCCCTTCCTTATCTTGCACAAGAAAATCAATAAGTCTTTCTTGTGAATATATCTCAATTTTCCATTTTGTACTACTGGATCACAGAAAGTAAAAAGTTCCTTAAACTGTTGTTTAGTGATTGGTGATAAGCATTCAAAATCTTCATCAGTCAAGTTATCGTAGTCAATTCTATTATCCCTTTCCAATACCACATTTCTCATCTCTTGAATAAAAACCTGCAACTGCTGACCTCTAATAACATAAGGTCTGTCAATAGATTGAAAACCAAGCAACAATGGGTCGAAGAAAAACCCACTGTTGTTCAGATGATATCTACAACTACGTACATTATCCGGTATAAAAATATTTCTCTTTATAAAGACCTGAACCCTACATTGTATAGATAAATAATCTCTGGATTTGATTTTGCGCATTGCAAATAATGCAAGTCTGAGATGCTGTTTCCGTAACAACGTTCAGTCGCAAACAGGCTGGATCTGCAGCCATTAGAGCGATTTCAGTGACTATTGACCGATTACAATTGACACATATTCTAGAGTTCTCATCTAGGGCTAAAGGTGGATGATTAAGTTCATCTCTTCTACTGATTGCTATTTGCCTTTTATTGATATTCTCAATGCCATTTATGAATACCACCTGACGAGCATTCAACTGTACATTACATATGTAACATCGCATTTTTCAAAGTATCAATTATTATTAGAAAGAATTGAGATTTTTCAGATGTTAATTGAAAGTACACCACCTGTCGCGCAAATGAAATCAAAACTAAATCTGCAACAAACCTATATCTACTCTGTTCTACTATCCTTAAAAGGAACGTACAATAAACAATCACGGCACCTTGCCAGCTCCCGATGAACAGCTCGCTAACTATCCTAAAAAGGACTGTTATACGAGCTGAAGAAAGAACCCAAAGATCCTGATGGATACTATGCTCTACTATCCTTAAAAGGACCGTAGAACAAACAATCACGGCACCTTATCAGCTTCCGATGAACAGCTCGCTAACTATTTTAAAAAGGACTGTTGATCAGATAACTAGTGTATCTCCTAAGCAGCGGAATATATATATATAGTATATGTAGCAGTGGATAAAAGTAGAAAATGCACCTCCCTATATATCCTAAACCTTACTTTTTACTGCATGTTTGAAAAATTGTCGTCGCCATCTAGCGGCTGAAAAAGTAACTATTTCTGTAAAAATGTTCTTTATACCTTCCTATATGTAATATATCATTAAGAATTATAAAAGTATTTTTTGGCTCCAACAAATAATCATGTATCCCGATGAATCGATGCTCAATACCACATTCGATGATACAAATCGAAATGATCAGAATGTTGAAATTGAAGTAATTAATGACTTTATTGAATAGTGCTACCCATTCAGGCACGAAAACATATGCACACATGTGAGCTGCTTGCTCAAAATCTGCCGTAATATAGAATGATTATATTAATATATATATAATACTGTTTGTAATTCTTAATCTATCGAGAGTAAGATACACAATTAGATTCATCTAAAAATAAAAGTAAATTTATTAAAACATAATACATTAGATTAATAATTGTACAGTATTTACACGTGGTCAGCTAACCTAAAAATAAGAGAATCAACAATTAAATGTTCATGCTCCCATTTCTCTGTTAATCGATGCCAATCTTAATGTTTTATTCACAAGGTTTTCTCACTAAACTTCTGAAACACTCTTACAAGATTTTTAACAAAATCACATTTTACAAATTTTCTTAAATAATTACTCCGGAATCTTCCCTATCTCTCTCTTCCTGATATCTCTCTTTCCGATGTGTGGCGCCACATCCAAGCAGCTCATCAGTCAATACACATGCACATGTATACAAAGCTTACATATATATATATAACTATGTAACGATACAAATTCCGGGCATCTGTGTTAAAAGACAGGGAACAACTATATATAGTAATTTTATGATAAATTACTTCTAATAGTATAATAACTGAAAACCCCACAACCCCCGACCCCAATGATGTTCGCCTGCGGGGCCCGCTTCTGTTACTGAAAAAAAAATTCCATAAATTATGATAAAACACGTAATAAACACAAAAAATAAAAAAAAGTTTACTGCCCGGAAATCGAACTCTCATATGTACAATTTCCGGGCATTCCCGGAAACTCAGCAGGGGCCCGGAAACTGAACTCACATATACTTATAATGATATATATATAATGGTTTTCTTGTTATATTTATATATATATATATCTCCAACAAGAAAACCATTTCTGTATTCAAGCTATACAGCGTACGTGTCAAAAAGTTCGACTTTGCTAGGCTGTAGCTCCTAAACTAAAAAGTTTCAGGTTTTGAGCCCATGGAGACTTTTGTTTCACGTGTTAAGTACTATCATTTCCCATAGTTACAAAAAAAATTAGCCGAAAGCCATTTCCCATAAGGATTCTGCGGGATCCTTTCTAATGGTTACTGTTGCACCTGGGTTTCAGAAACATCTTGGAGTTCATTTTCAATAACATGAACAACACCCTGTATTATTTTCAATCATTAATATTAATAACAATTGTCGTAATCTGTAGTAATTGATAACTCGCGATAAATGTGGATAAATAATTTATAATTTGCAATAAAAGTCCTATAAAAAAGAAGCTCTACCGGATGTGGTCTGTAACTATTTTCTCCGTTATTGATGTTATTTAGAAACTCTTCCCTGAAATATTCCCTATGTACTGGACTGTATGGTTCGCGACTTACGCAATGAACGTACACTGTATTAAATGCTCGGAGAACTCAATGCACGCAGTCCACGCGAGTGCTAACTGTTGACAGATGAACAACGAATCGACGGTTAATAATAAGACCGCCAAAATCTTCTTTCGCGCTCGCGCCTGATTAGTTGTATCTCCCCGCTATTTAAGTGAGTATTAAAATTTTTGGAAATAATTGCATTTATATTTAATGCGATACACATTATTCAAATCTATTATTATTAAAATAATTTATAAGTTTAATTAATTAAATTTAAATAATATAATCCCTAAGCTGTAGTCATAGATGTATAAAGATACATTAGTAAAAGAGTACGTATCAATAACTTATTAAAATAATAAAAATGACTGAATTTTCATTGCATTTATCGAACTTGCAAGCTATTTATCACTTACAAATGTCATAGAATATTAATAATTTATATTACAATAATGATAGGTCTTTAATATTTATTTCTATTGTCAATTTAATTTTAAACCGAATATCATGGCATAATTTTTTTCCAGGAAAAATTATGTTCATTTAAATTGTTTTGATAAATTTGTTATAAACAATTTATTTAAAAAGTGCAGTTCCCCGTTTTTTACTATATACGTATAGATTTAAAGCAAGCGGTACAAGTATTTGAATTAGCAAAAAGATAAAAATAAAAAAGGACATGGTCGAGATTTGAACCAGAGCCCCGAAAAAAATTATTTGAGCGCAGCGCCTTAGTCCGCACGACCAACGTACGATATATGAAATACAGATTCAAATTCCCATTCGTTTATCGACCCCACAAGCGCAGAATTAGATTGAATATACACTTCTTATGAATCTATTTAATTTATTTTTAGTTTGTTATACGTTTATATTATATTATTACAGTGATCATATAAACGGTAATATTTACTGACCATCATTTTAATTGGTCTTAGGGCATATGCATCAAATTGACATATAAGTCGTGCAGATTGATAATAGTATATTCACAGAGTAAATAAAATTACTGATAACATTTTTCTATTTTTTTTGGACTTAATTAATGCTGTAGTGGAAATTATAATAAATAAGCATATTAATTAAAAGAACGTATGAAGCGAGAGGGTACGGCAAGGCGAAACTAAGAAGAATGTAGAATGAATGTGTGAGTGAGAGTGTAACGCGTGAAGAGAGAATCGAGCGTAGGAGAGAGAAGACGAGACACCACCGGCACAGAGGCTGGCAACGAGCACGCAGAGGCAGGCATCCAGAGGCGTGAAGCCGAGTGGGTCGGAGGACAGCGGCGTAGGGACGCACCAGCGCCGAGTGAGTGGAGACGAGACAAGGGGGCCGCGGCCTGGTCCACCGCGAAGAGAGCTCCTGTTTGAAAGGCCCGCCACACCCGTCATATCTCCTCACTCGTGACGCCTATGGTCGCGAAGCGTTTGTCTGTCGTACCGGCCCGCACAATGACCGTCACTGACAGCGAGCGGCGTCAACGACAGCGCCGAAATTTGAAGAGCGCTCACTCTCCCGCTTTGTCTCGTCGAGAACGCCGGTTCAGCTTTCGAACGAAAATATAAAAAGCTTGGAAATTTATAACAAGGAGCGGAGAAAAACTGATATGGTACGTGAGATCGCTTGAATTTAATCATTGAGATTTTCTTTTCGATACGTGTGTGTGAGTGCTTTTGTGGTTCGAGACCTGGTGGAGCCTTGTCGTGGACACCGAGACTTGGAGATTCATCTTCTTGGAGTTTATCGCGAATCGCCCTCACGGCATTCGTAGCGTACGGGTTCGCCAATACAAGGAAATTATAAAATTAATGTAAGTGTAGCGAACAACGAGGTAAGAAAACGCTACCTTACAAAAGAAATAATAGTTTATTTTAGCTCAAGAAAAGGAAGCTCTCGGGTGAGCCCAGAGCTTCAAGTTTGAGGACGCGAAGCGAACGATGAATCTAGTGCGGTGGCACAGCGCCTTTTATATCTGAACGATCGCAAGAAAGGGTTATCCCCCCGCGTCGAGCTTCGCGTTACTTACATTGTAGTAGGGCGCGCTCGACCAAGCTCGGGCTTTCTCGCCGGCGCTCGAGCTTTCTGCCGTTACATATATATACATATATACATTTGCGTGGTGCAAGCCTTGCGATCGTTGCGTTTTTGATGTAAAAAATAATAAAAAACATGGGCTGGGTGTTACATTATCCAGGGTTTTATAATATGTTTCGTCTAGTAGATTTTCTTCGACTTTTTTTATACAATCTGATTTGTTCATAACTATAGTAACGCTGCCCTTGGAAGCTCGTGTGAATAAAAGTTGATTATTATTTTTTATGAAACACTTTGTTTTTTCGATCATATCTTTCATGACTGCATCAGTCTTCAGTACTTCGAGGTTCTTAAGTAATTCAAAATAAGTCTGTTTATTCGAATCAGAAGTGAAATTGAATTTTTCTCCCGTAGATAGCACTTCATTGACATAGTCTGTCCTATTATTCTGCTCCTATTAATCCAAGAAATCTGTCACGACATAATGTTAAATTTCCGATAATTCATAACTGAAAAAAGGTCATATAGGAAATTAAATTTTAAGGTGTTTCTTGTTTTTCCAACTCAAGCCAAAATGGCAAATATGGCCAAAAAATTCTCAAAGTTGCAAAAAGCGGTTCTTCGTAAATAACAAAGAAACTGATGAGACTTTGTAGAGAAAGTTGTAGGTATTAAAAAGATATATCGATTCGATTATTATTTACATCGATTGTTTTGTTACTATTCGAGATATATCAAAGGAACTGTTAAAATCGTGTTATCTAAATCTCGCTCAAATTGAAGTTTGAATACTTGATATTTATTGTTAAGTATAGGCTACAGCAAGCCAAAAAGTACGTTATCGAAAAATTTAATAATATTTATTATTTTTCGAGATATATCGATTTTTCGAAAAAAAGGGGCTTTCGGAAATCGGCCTCTGTTTCCCATGGTCTTAGAGTATCGATTGACATCTTATTTTCTTCTTGAAGAGTTGTATTACTCTGCTCTTAAAGAATTGTATCGATTTTATTAATTTTAAGGATCAAAAACTGTCTTCGAAAACCTTTCACCTTTTTTGGAGATGTTTTTTTCAAATATCTTATTCAATTTTTAATTTATAAAAATATCTCTTATGGAAATCGATCGCTGACATTTTTTTACGTATTCAAAAAAAAGTATTATTCTACAACCTTCTGAAGACAAGATAACTTTTTTTTTTCAAAAAAAGTATAGAGGACGCAATTTCTATTTTACAGCGATGGGCTTAGAGTTTAATGTGCAATACCTATATTTTCAATAAAAAATACTATAGGGTATGTTTCATTGATTGGTAGTATTACTAATTGAATAATAAAGTAAAGCATGCAAGCGCACGTCAGTTGTATCGGGCGGCGGAGTGGGTGGAAGCGCTGCGGAGTCACTCTCAAACTAATTACATTCATTCTAAATCGATCGCGCTTGCAAAATCTTCAATATCTCAGCTTCTGCATCACGCACAAATATCCTTATGTACTTAATTTGGGGTAGCTCGACGAGATAAATACAAATATCACAATTACGTTCACCTTCGGAGCCAAATAGTTCTAGAAATTTTTAATTTTTATTTATTTTCAACTTTTTTTTCGAACAGTAGCAATAAAAATGTGTAAGGTTCTCTTATTTATATATAATATTAATAATAATAAGGACTGAGAAAAAGGGTAAGGATTATAAAATAAAGAGATAGTATTTTTATTTTATACAAAACATATAGTCTGTTTATTCAAATTAACATTCCTACCTATTTACTTGTCTTAAAAATGAGCAAGTATAAATTACAAATTCAAAATTATATATTTTAGCTTTTTGAATTTGACGCGAAGAATCTACAGTCGGTAACTCAAACTTTAATTTGTCTAGTGTCTGTTAGGTGTCGCTATTCTTGAGCATGTGTTTTGATTTGCTCCAACCGATCAGCTGTGTGCGTAAATTCGCGTGTAATGTGCCGGTGTCTAGAAGTGCATTTAAGGCAGAAGTTTTTTAATACAATGTAATACGCGATTCGCGCAGCTAAATGGTTTTTTAAGGAGTGGGTATATGAAAGGATTCAAGATGTGGCAGCGTTCTTCACTTCGAATAAGCCTGCCTTTCTTCTTGTATAAAGGAGAAGGATTGAGAAGCGGCAGCGTTCTCCACTTGGATAAGCCTGCCTCTCTTCTCGTCGCCGTATTCTATCGAGTACGACTTGGAAAGAGCTATCCACTGGGGATACCTTTCCTTTGCTGCTTACCTGCTTACTCGGCAGGTGGAACAGAAGTGTCTTGTCGAAGGATTGCGGGTCCTTTTATACTCGAGATTTACCGCGAAAATTGAGCCTTGTGGAGGATTTTCCCGGTAATTTGTGTATACCGTAGTGTGTGCGAGTATGAAGAAAATTTTATTCGCATCATATAAGTAAGTGTCAGTTTGTTCCATATTAAATTTAATTCATTTTATCATTGTGATCTTTTTGGGGTTTATGTTTAGTGCATGTTGTGTTTTGTATAATCGTTTTTTAGTGTTTTTTTCTGTCAGTTGCTGTATGTGTGTGTGTTCTGTAATTTTGTTTTTGTTGGTAGCATTTGTTACTGTGTGATCGTTGCATTATGTGTTTGTATTTTCATTTATTTTCTAACTTCTTTTGTTTTGTTTTTATGCTATTGCTGGTGTTAATTTATTGTGTCTTTCTCTCCTCAGATTCTGGTCCCGGATTGATGCTATAACCTCATTTTCCTGCCAAGTGTTTGATATCGTCATGTTGCCTGCCGTATTCTACTTTGGATGCACATGGTTTCTGCGTCTAGCGCGAAAGTATGAAATCTTCAAATACATCGTCGTGGTACCTGGTTATGTGACTGATCTGGTGACGTGGGCCGTGACTAGTAGTAACGCGATAATTCAAATATTGGTTGAAAGGTAATGTACTAAAATTGTGAAATGTTTGTGTTTAATTTAGTTCATTAATTGTTAGTTAGTAAATATTAGATACAATTTATAATAATTCCTTTTTTATTTTAGGTTCTTAATGAATGGTGGTTATTTGGTACTGTATATTAATTTAAATAAACTTATTGATAACTAAATAATAATTGATTAATAACTAAATATATAAATTAAATTAAATAATAATAATGATTTTAATATTTGTATGTTTTAGGTATGGTGGACTGGTTACAAAGACTTATTTACATGCTTTCTGTTAAATTACGAAGTGTTGAATTTTGAACTAAAATAGTAGAAGAAGATGCAGATTCAGAAATTATTCAAACTGCGGCAAATTTGACTGCAATAAATAACATTATAGTAGTTGGAGAAGACGTAGATTTGATTGTACTTTTAACCCAGTTAATTCCCAGTACAAAGACAATTTTGTTTTTGAAAAAAGCATTATAAATTAAGATATACTTGGTTAAGATGCACCTGGACTTGATGTTTCTGGTGATGGCGCGTACAGAAGAAAAGGTTTCTGTTCTCTACAAGGAATTTCATCGCTGTTAGGAATAAGACCTGGACAAATTCTTGATGTGGCATTCAAGAATAGTTTTTGCAAAGCTTGTGTGAAGTGGGAGGATAAACAAAATACCGAGCAGTATAAAAACTGGTATGAAGAACATGGAACTTACTGCCTTGCAAATCATGTTGGATGTGCTGGGAAGATGGAAGTGGACGGGATCCTGGAAATGTTTCAACGATGACAAGATAAACATGGTAAGAAATTTCACCACTACATTGGTGATGGTGACTCGAAATCATTTAGAGCGTTGAGTAAGACTAAGCCATATGGAGAGGACTTGATTGTACAAAAAAAGAATGTGTTTGGCATATCCAGAAGAGAATGGGCACTCGTCTCACAAATTGAAAAAAAAAACTCTTGGTAAAACCAAGTTAGCTGATGAGAAGAGCGTTGGAGGACAAGGAAATAATGCTATACGAAGTAATAGCGATTCACTGGAAAAAGCCACATCTTTCCATAAGATTTCTACAAATGAAGAATCACAGCACCATTTGTCTCCACAAGGAACGAGGACCTGATGCATCTGGCAAAAGGCCAAAGCTTCGAACATACTGGAGAACTTTCACCACAAAAGCAGCATTCCAGCTGCCATTATGGAGAAGCTAAGGCCAATTTATCTAGATTTAAACCAACAAGAGTTATTAAGCAGATGCATCGGAGTATTCACTCAAAACAGTAATGAGAATCTTTATAAATGGGTATGGAAGATAGTAACTAAAAACTCATTCAGTGGTTTGACCGTACTGAAAATAGGTGTGTATATTACTGCTGTTAATTTCAACGATGGAGGATCAAGTTTTTTAAAAATTATGCAACAGTTGGAAACCTAGACTAGTAATGACCAGAGACTTTTAATTTTTAGTTTGGAACCACCATGTTATGCATCTGGAACAAGGTAGGAAAATAGCCACCGAAGGATTTGAGTTTATGAAGATCAGATGCCCAGATCAAAAATACAAATCCTTTTTGCTTACGCTAAAAAAAAGATAAGTATTCGTTATGTAGAATAGAAGATAATTATTTATAAAACTTTTCTAATCACAACTTTTATTTATTTCAGACATTCTTTATATTACCAAATAAGAAAAATGAGATAAAGAGAGAAAAAATGAAAATATTTATAAAGGTTATTATTATTAGGCAATTGCCCTCTGCATCCTTAATTATCCCTTTAGGCGCAAGTTCTATCCTTCGACCTTCAGTAGCACCCACTGGGATGATATTGTGCCCTAGCTTCCCCACCCTGCCCCGACAGATGTGGTTCCGATCATTGACCTTCACTCAACACCAACCGAGAAAGTTTGGGTTCTTTAGGACTGTGGACTAGGCTGAGTGGTTAAGAACTCGAAAGTGTCTATCACCATCCTTACATCTAGTTTTTGTATGGATTCGTAATTACAGAAAGCTTTTCCATCCTTTGATCTAATAAGGTCGGGCATTTACCCATTCAGACACTTTCTTGAAGAAGGATTCATGGACTCCTATTTCTGGTTCTGGACCAATCAAGGCTCCTTTGCTGCAAGTTTGGCCAGTCCATCCGCTATTTCGTTATCTTTGATTCCTGAGTGTCCTGGAACCCAGTAGAGAGCGAGTTGCACCACTTCTGCCAGGGCGTTCAGCGTCGAAATGCCATTATTTCTGCCTTTAAGATGATACTGTGTATTCCCAATGGTATTGTAACACCCTTCCCTGGGCGTGTCCGGTACACCCCTGCTCCCGATCTACCCACCTTCGAGGCTCCATCTGTGAATCAAGCCTCGCCGGTAGTCGAAGCAAGAATCCTATTTTCATGTCATTCTTCTCTGGATGTTATGCTGATCCGATACTTCTTGTCAGATCTCATGCACCTTGCTGGATGAGATTCTTCGTTGAGTGGTAAAATTGTGTTTACCTTTCTGTCTCCATCTATCACAGACCATAATTTTTCGGGATTCGATGCAGCCCGCAGTCTTAATTATAAGATGGAATGGTTGCACCCCTGCAAGTACTCCCAGAGCCATCGTGGGTGCCGTTTTCATAGTCCCCGTTACGGCCCTAAGAATCAGTCTACGAAGTTGTTCCAGTTTTATCTGTATGGTTTTGAGTTCCGTTCTTCCCTACCATACCACCGACGCGTATGTTAACCTGGATATTAGTACGGTGTTGAAGATCCATAAAACCATTTTGAAACTGAGATCCCAGTTCGCACCTATCGCTCGTCTGCATAACAAAACGTGGCGTTAAACTTACGGCTCTGATCCTTCATCTGTGATTTTCATAGCAGTTTCCGGTCTAGGATAACCCCCAGATACTTGTTCCGGTCTTTCAGTGTGACTTCTTGATCTTCCATGATTAGATTTCATATTGATCGAACTTTATACCTCCTGGTAGAAAGGACCACTTTGATCTTATTTGGGTTTATACAGAGACCTTCATCTCTACACCACTTATTTACAGAGTTAAGTGCGGTTCCGTAAGATCCAGAAGCAGGTTCAAGAACTTTCCTCTGAATATTCTCCTTGGTATCCTAGTTCCGTAACATATCTCAGTCCACCGTCTACCATCAAGTTCCAGCATGTTGGAACTTGATGGTAGACGGTGGACTGAGATATGTTACGGAACCAGGATACCAAGGAGAATATTCAAGGGTTTAGAATGAATATAGTATTATCAAGCACGGTGTAAGAAGTTATATTTTTTGAAGGTTTTCAAATTTTTTAAACGTCTTGTCTTAAATGCAAAGCTACGAAAGCATGTTTGCTTACTCAAACCATGGACAATTCAAACAATCCTATGTCAAAGTTAAGGAATATTTAATGTTTAAATTCTTAAACTTAACACAAACATAATAGTCAAAAAATTGCTAGAAATGCCCATATACTGTGATATCATAGAAAAAATTTGTGCAATGTATTAGCAAGTGAGTGATTTGATTATGAAAATAAAATTGCAAGAAAACTATGTAAAATATTTATTTTTTGTAAATTATTTACAAATTAACTTCTTTCGATCGATTTATCTATCTAGCTATCTCTTGCCACACTGGCTAAAGTATGGACGATCTACTATGAAACCGTGCGGCAAAGTTGGAACAGTTCTTTCGTTCCATCTTCACGCGCTCCACTTTTTCTTTTTCTAGTCAACGCAACGGCTTGGCTACAGCATCAAGAAGAGCCAAACTCATTTTTCAAAATAGATTAATTAGTTCAAGTACGTTTCTCAAATAAATGCCTAAATAATAAATTCAATTATCAATTTATTTAATATTATTCAAATTATATTTATAACTCAGGTGCTAGCTTAAGTCTTTAAATCTGCTTTAGACTAGGCATATACTAGCATCTTTAGCAATCTACAATATGTACAGAGGAAAGTAATATACGTTATTAGTCGAAAATCCATCAAAATCAGCAATAATTAATGTCTTAGATAATACTAATCATAATACTAGTAATAAAAATAACCTTTCTCAATATAGTTTTTAGGAACCCATCCAGGTAGATCTTCTTCTTCAGGTACTATCGGTCTGATTGTTCCTGTACATGAAACCAGTCGACCAAATTGGGAAAGATCGTCTTGATCTGGAGGAGGCGGTGGCGGTAATGGAGGACTGTTAGCTCCGTTACGATTCATTTGCTGCGAAAATCTATAAGGGAGTGTATTATGTCCACCATAATCTACAATTTCCGTATTTGTTGCTAGTGGAGATGGAGGAGCTGAAAAATTTCTTCAATTAATATTACAATCTAAACATTTATTAAAATTTTATGCAATATTAAGATTTATACGTAATAAATGGAATAATAATTAATTATTTATATGTAGGTTATTCAAATTTTAGTCATTCAGAAAATCAGTTTATTTGCTGTCAGGTAATAGAAATAAAATAATACTAATTAAAACATAACATGACCCAAAATTTCATATATTCGGGTCATCCATTGAGACATAAAATTTTAGTGGACTTGCCATTTCCAGCAGCCTTTAAATATTTAGCTGAAGCTTTGCGAAATGGTGAATTATGATCCAAGTAATTGTAATGGTGACTCCATTTTCTATAAATCCAATTAGTTTTTTGACTAGAATGAAAATACTGTAATGACGGTAAAGTAGGACTATCACATCCCCTTTAACCCAGTAACGCCGACAATAGGTTTAAACATACATTTACCCTCAAACATCAGAATACAACTTGGAATAGCTATACCATTTGTATACCCAGTATATACCAGGAAGAGGCTCCAAGTTCAATTTTTAATTTTTTTTTAATTTTTCTAATTTTTTTTTCATCTTTAAAAAAGAATGCTGCACTTTACCTGTCATTCCGAACGTTATGAATGACATAGAAATTACTTTAAACCCATGGCAAGAATACCGCACCTACTATTTTCGAGGTCGCTCTTTCGATGGCCGATGTCAAAATTGCATTTAGTTGGCGCTGGAGTACCGCAATAAAAATAAAAAATCAACGAAAAATTTGGGGATTTCTGACTTTGTGATTTTTTTCTGGTAGAAAATGCACTTGAAATTATCCAAAACATCAATCAAGGGTGCACAAAATAGCTCAACTTTACGATAGAATTTTTTCTCGGATATAAAAGGGCCAAACCCCTCTCAATTTATCATATATTCACCCAAATAACCTGCGATGATGAAAATGCGAAGAAAATTAATAGAGCATACATGTCGTACACATATGTCGTATACATTTTCAATCATAACGAATTTTTCTTATATTGATTCGTAATTTCCGAAATTGTGTTATAGAATTATTTCTTTTTTTCTGTAAGTTCCTTCATACAAGGTATATACATCATTTCCGAAATGTCTCAACCAAGAAGCAACATCTCACCAGAAGTTGAGGCTGAAGTGTACACATAGAATGAATACGAAATGGTAGCTATCCCGAATCCAGATGATTCTGGTTGCTCAGATGGAGATAATTCGTGGGCGAAGTTGATTTATATGATGGACATTGTAACAATGTGATACCAAGTATCTGTTCGAAAAAGTTGACATGGGTAGTATTCATGAGATTCATTCAAGCAGCTATAGTCAATTCGGTTCTGATTTTCAATGCATGTGGGGATAGCTAAAAGTTATATTCGTAAAAAGCAGATGAACTGTTCTGACCACAAACATTTCGAGAAAGTAAACAGAAATGCTGTTCTAAATATCCAGTGGCGACATACCTTCTTTGTGAAGAATATTTTATATTATTGTGGACAATGCATGAAAAAAGAACATTCATAAATTAATTAACAACGAGAGCCAAGAGGATTCACTATAATCAAGCAGTGATGGATTCCTAACAGCGTCCTCAAAAACCCCAGTAAACCGATTTTCATCCAATTTCGAGGGTTTTCTCGTATTTTCGTCTGCCATATTGGATCTGCCATCTTGAATTTTGAAACTCTGACGATGGATTCCTAATTAGCGACCGCAAAAACCGCTGTGTATGTCATTTGAAGAATATTGAACGGATATAATTATATATTCTATCGATTTCCTCCACATTTTGAGTTGAGCTATTTTGTGCACACTTGGTTGATGTTTTGGATAATTTCAAGAGCATTTTCAACCAGAAAAAAAATTACACAATCAAGAATCTCCAAATTATTATATATTAATTTTGACCTCGGCCATCGAAAGAGCGGCCTCGAAAATAGTAAGTGCGGTACGTTTGCCATGTGTTTGTAATGACTTCTATCTCATTCATAACGTTCGATATGACAGGTAAAATTTAGCATTCTTCTTTAAAAATGAAAAAAACATTTTTAAATTTAAAAAAATAAAAATAAAAATTAAATAGGAAAAAAAATAATGGGATGCTCATTAAACTTGGAGCCTCCTCGTGGTACATCCTGGGTATACAAATGGTATAGCTATTCCAAGTTGTATTCTAATGTTCGAGGATAAATGTATGTTTAAACTTATTGTCGTAAACAAATTAACGATAGAAATTAAAAAAAAAATTATTATTATCAGTATTGATATTCTGAGTGATATTATTTATATGACTATTGACCCTAAAATTCACCGAGAAATACTTGCAATCACATTCGAAAAACATACTCTTGTAAACGTTAGTATTCCAGTTGGACCAAGAGAAGTATTCCCGTAAGAAAACGTCGACTTATCAGCCATATTGAACCCGCCATCTTAACTTTTAAAATTCGGATGACAAATACGTAATTAGATACCTAAAAGCCCTTGAATAGATATTTTTCAGCGGATCCTATGGAAATATCCCTTACTTTCCTAGAAAATCGTCAACTCTTTCGTCATTTTGAAATTTGAAATTCTGAACGCATATTCGTTTTCAGCGACCCCGAAAATCTGTGAATATGGGTTTTCAAGTTATTTTGAGCCATTTCTGAAAATTTATTTCATAGCTTATAAATTCCATTAATGTTATAAAATTTTCATGAATTTACATCATTTTCCAAATGAAATTGAAATGAAAATTAACAATATTTTAATTTTAAACCTAATTTATTTAAAAGATATGTTCTTAAGCTTTAATTTGCGGGGTTTAGGATGCCATAAAAGTCAATACATAAAAGGTTATTAAGAAAAATGTCATGACGTTTATTAAACTTACGTCCCTCTTTACGGCTATGAATCACAAGTGCGTAGAAAGATATTTTATTATTGAGATGCACACAAACAAAAGAATATAATAAATTAATTGATATAAACCAAAACTTACCCGAAAAGTATTAATTCGCTATATTCATGTAAACCAAATATCATTTGATTCACTGACGTCAGCGCTGGAATGCTATTGGGGCAAGCCACGAGATGTTCGTGCGAAGCACTAATACCGAGGACCGCACTAGTTTTGAGTTATCTCGAAAATACGCAGGGTAACTCCTATTTTTTATGTCAAATTCGTGATTAAAAGGCCAAAATACATAGGAATAAGGTGATCTTAACTCCAGTTTTTTTGTCGACCTGTGTTATAGACAATTTGAACAGTTGTATGACACAATCAAATGATATTTGGCCTTACATCGCTTCGCTTCGGGATGAAATTTTCTTATAAATTTATAACTATATTACAATTATCGCGATATTTTGCTATACACGTTAAAAATAATTTATTTTACCGTGCTTTTGTTCAATTTATCGTGTTCCATTATTTTCACAGAACATTTTTATTTACGTAGTTACTGCTAATTTAGAAGTTTTTTATAATCTTTCAAATTAGTTTAAAAGAATATGATCATACATGTCTATCATGACCACTGGCTCCAAATAAAAACTTTTTTTTAGAATTATGTCTAGTTCTATAAAAATTTTAAAGACAAAATTTAAACAAAAAAGAGTAAAAACTGTAATATTCGTTAAATTTGTTAAAATCTTATAGATGCAATAAAAATTGTAAATAAATTTTTAAATATATTGTGACGTGAAGAAACGTCACAATACTCCTAAGAAAGGTAAGAGGACGTCAGGGGACGCGCGCACGAGGGATAACTACACACGGGCCGATAGCCTATTCCATTATCGCGAGAAAGAGAGAGAGAGAAACATTAGAATCGCGCTTAACTCCGAACACGAAACGGAGCACGGCGAGACACGCGCCAAGAGTCGGGAGAAGGGGGAAAGGCGCGAGGAAGAAGCGCTCGGGAAGGAGCGCGAGAGAACGCTCTCTCTCAGACCATCAGCGGAACCGGCGGCGAAAACGGAGCCACGGACGAGAACCCACGCTACAACGCCGAGGCCGTAGGCGAGGAGTCCCGGCCATGTTCGCCGAGAGAGGAGAGGCAAGCTAGCCGGCCGAGAAGCTGTACCCTGCCTGCTCGGCTAGAGGAGCCGCTTCCGAAAGAGACGCCGAGGATGGACGTGTGCCTGAGGTGGACCAGAGAGACGTAGGCGAGAAACGGCCACCAGGAGCCGGCATCGACACGAGGCTCGCCGACGATGTCACGGACTCCGAGAGGGACAGAGCCGACGGCACAACGAGACCCCGGGTCCAGAGCTGCGCTATGATCTCCGGTAACTCTCTCTCTCACGCGGGTAGAACGGAAAAGTAACGCGAGAGCACGTGCTCGGATCGGGGAATAAGCGTCGCCTGAACCCTCTTATCGCGCGCGGCGATTACGCGTCATATTGAATAGATGTAGCGAGCGAGTTCGGATTTAGTCAAGAGCCTGAACGAAGGCGTGTAATGAAACGTTCGACTTCTCTATTAAAGAAATGCCGCACGGCGGTTCTAGCAGTAACTTCAGTGGTTAACCTCTCTCATTTACCCAGCCCCGAATAACAACGGACCGACCTAATCTCCGACCGAGCAGTCGAGCTCAGAGAGGACCGAGTCCTTTGTGCGACGGCCGTGATGTATCAGTGAGCATCGGGGCAGATGCATTTATAATACCGAGTAATTAAAGAGCCGTTTAGCTAGAAAACTAAAAGCTTCACATATGTCACAGCCCTCATCACAATATAAAATAATAAATGTTGTTTCTTCTCAATCGCTGGTTATTCTACGGATTTAGTAGCTATTGCTTCTATATCTATGAAGGTATATACTTATATTTTAATATCTACCCTACTGAAAATTCCCACATGGTTTCCCATATGGGGTCCTACATGGGATCCCGTGTGATATTTTGACCTGGGATCTCATATGGAATCGCATATGCGAACCCCGTGTAGGATCATAAGCAAAATTGCTTGAATATTGTTTATTTATAAATAAATCGCCTGTTTTTGTTATAAAAGATGAATAGAATTAATTAGCATAAAAACATAATTAATGAAAAAAAAATTATTTTTTTTTTAAATTTACTTTACCAGGACTTGAACCATGCACCTTCGGAATATCAGTCTGTTACCTTACCTCATCAACCACAATGACTTATGACACACTCAGATAATTCTGATCAGTACTGATTCTGATAACAAGAATAGCGTATAAACAGTTGAACATGAAAAATAATTCTACAAGTAATATAAGCAGAATCAGTATTAACGATGAATTCTCGCCCTGATTACTATAAAATATATTACTATAGAATATATTGATGGAAGCTATTTCAATTTATAGTTTTCTTGTATAAAGATATATAGTAATAGCATCCGTTCAAATGATAGATTTAAATATCTATGATCTTTTCAAAGTAACCATATTGTGAAAATAATGGTCCGAGCAGAAATCAATTCAGTCTAAAGCCAAACGGACAAAATTTTTAGGTTTCCTAAAGGAGAGTTTGCTTTTCGATATACATCGATAGCTATCGATAGGGATCGGTTGAAGCTAGAGTAATTCGGAAAACATTTTGGATTTACTACGTTTGAAAACTGAATTGTTTTTGGTTAGAATTCCTTTCCAGTTTATATCTCGAGAAGTGCTTTACCAAAAAAGACCAAATTTTTGTCATTCCTAGGAGAAAACGAGTTTTCGATATTTATAAGTAAACCTTTTATGAATATCATTTTTTGAGCTTTGAATTGGTTTCTCGCACTTATCTCGGAATCGGTTAAAGTTAGAGCGTAACGGACAAAAATATTGCGTGCCTCACAAGAGTGAGGAATTAACTTTTCTTTATCGATCGATATACATACTTATTAGAACTACATTTTTGGTTAGAACTCCTTTTGCGTTTATATCTTAAGAACTTTTTTAGCAAAAAGGACCAAAATTTTTGGCATTCCTAGGAGAAATCGACTTTTCTTTATTAATGAGTAAACTTATTAAGACTCGAATTTTTGAGGTTAGATTTCTTCTAATTGTGAATATCCCACCACACAATAGAGTGAGATAAAATAAATTGGTATTTTAATGATCGCACTTCACTACCTCTTTATTGCCGCGCAATGAAAGGGGTCCACTAGTGTGAAATTTTTTTTTTTGAAAAATTTTTTTTGCTTTATTTGATAGTTTATAGATTCCAGAATATGATATAAAAATTTCGAAGGGTCGGAAGATCGCTATTGTACGGGCTCAGGCGGCATCGTAAATCTCATACGATATTCCATACGATACGATATTGAAGTAGAGAAGCAAGAATGTTATTTGCACGTAAAAATAGAATGGGATCACGATGCCGAAGCCTCAAAAAAGAAGTGAAAGGCTTAGCAGGAAAAAGTAAGACTACGGCTAAGTTGACAGAACTTATTAATAAGCATCAAAAATACTATGGCGTGGCTATTACGAGACACCAGAATAATATCGACGAAATTTACAAAGAAATTTGGGCAACATTTCATCACTTGTGTTTATCTGATAAAGAACCGCAGCACGATAACTGCCCAGAAGGCGCACAGTGCTGGTGCGCTTATCACCGGGCGCAAGCGGCTGAATTGAATATGAGCCAATTTAAACATGATTACCTTCCGCTAGATAAAGCAGTTAAAGAGTCATTAAAGTCAATATACACAGACTTAAGTAGGCGTGAGTTACTTGATAGGTGCAAAGGCAATAACACGCAAAACAATAACGAAAGGTATAACGGCTTGCTTTAGCACTTTGCTCCGAAGCACAGCGGCTTCAAAATAATCCAGCTGTCTAATTAGTACCTTGCTATTGGGATATTTAATGATGGATTTGTGTCAGTACTAAAAATTCTGAGTACCATGGGGATTATAATTAGACCCGCAGCAAGGGCTTATGCCGAGCAATGAGATAGCAGCAGGCTACGTGCAGCAGAGCAACGGCACCAGGCGGCATCAAAAGAGGGACGCACAGCACGCAGGAAAGCTGCAGCAGCCCAGCAGGTACTTTTTGAGGAAGAGCAGCTATGAAATCAGTAGTTAAAACTTTAAACACGTTTTTCTCGAAACAAAATTTTTTAAATTTGCTGCAGCTCTAACTCGAACAAAAATCATTTTGTCGACTAAAATCTTTTTGAGATTTGTTCGGCATATGATTTGTCATACCATGACGTAGAATTTTTTTGATTACTTGAAAAATGCTAATTTGCCATGAATAAAACCGCCATTTTTTTTATGAAAAAATTCGATCTTTTTTTCAAAACTTTACCATTTAGTTCGATTTCAATATTTTTTCGAAATTTTAGGTCATGGTAAGGAAAATATCTTCTACTTTAACGGAATATTTTTTTTTCAGGCACTTGGAAGGCTAAAATGACTGCATCAGTGGGGGTACATTTTTTTTGGAGGTCCGGGTATACTCGCGTATAATTCATGATTTTTATTTTAAAAAATTACATTATCTTTTTTAATGCCAAATAAAAACGTTCTTCAAATTTTAAAAGATTTGTTTCATTAGTTTTTTTTTTTGATTAATTCCCAAAAATCACCTTTTTTTCGAGCAGTCACACTGGTGGACCCCCTTAAGGATGTACAAGCGATATTTGAGGGTCAAATCAGCAACTATTCGAAAAACAATAGATAATATTACTTTTACATGAAAGTGGTATATTTTAAAAGACCATACGTTGTAAGTAACTAAAAGGAATTGGAAATAAAAAATTTCCAATTCCTTTTTTTCCAAGTTAAATCCACGATTATAGTCCAATTCTAAAATTTATGGGTTCATTTT
>UELU01142198.1:6794-40547 GCA_900490025.1 Megastigmus dorsalis
CACACACACACACACACACACTAATCAAAGTCGCGTAAACCGAGAGGTTTATTTGGGTAAGGATCGCTAGGGGCTTAGACTCGAGCGGCATCACTTGGAAGAGGAGAGCTTTGGGATTTTTAAAATAGCATTCAGGATTTATTTGCAATTTTGTAGGGCGATTCGTGGCGAGTATTTAGAGCGTTTATAGTGACTGCGACGTTTTTTCTTCAAATTGCGCGTTATTAAATTTAACAAGCTTTTTTATGCTACACGGGAATTCTGACGCAGCGGAGCTCATGCTCCCATTTATAGTTAGTAAATTTAGATTTTATGATTTTCAGGCTATTTTTCACTCGCGCAGCATCGGTTGTAGGAGGTTTCTTGCTGATGAAAAGTTGCAATTTACATCGTTATTATACGTAAAACTTTTTAATTTACAAATAATAAATTTGTTATTCTCTAGCTTCAACAATACTGCGCGTGTATTTTCTACTGTTATTCTGTGTAACATAAGTTTTTAAGTATTTAATTATAGTTTAACACGAATATTGAATTATCACAGAAAAATTATTCTAAATAAAGTGGATACTGGATGTTATTATATAAAATTCATAAAACTTTCAATTGTATATACTAAAATATTGTACTTCAAAATGAAAAATTATTAAAAAAAAATTTTAAATATACTTTTAAAAATATATTGTATTTATTAGTTAGCAAGTGTTTATACATGTTCTTTAAAGAAAATTATTTCATAAAAAGAAATTATAAACAGAAACATTTCCTCGGAAGGGCGAGCAAAAAAAATACATTCATCAAAAAAGGTATAGGCTCTCTTTAAATTCCTCAGACAACCGAGCGAGTTCCTCAATCACATAATCGCATTATAATCCACTCGAGTCTCTCGCCTAGCCCAAAAGTCGAGCAATCAAAGAAGAAAGGAGTCTTAACAAGCCTCGACGTATATCTATACATTCTCTCTCCTACCCAGCTTCCCTCTTAACACATCTACACTATACTAAGAAGCGCGAAAATTTCCGAGTGCATCGGTTGGCTGCTGCGGCAGTCAGTTGGAGTGCATTGGCTGCTCAATCTCGTTTCTCACCGCGCGACCGAGGCAAGAGAGAGAGAGAGAGAGAGAGAGAGAGAGAGAGAGAGAGAGAGACGCCGACGATCCAATCTATAACTGCCGTCGGCTTTATATACTCGAGACGCGAGTCTCTTACGTGCAGACTCTGCAGTGTGCGCCCGAAGGTGTGCAGTGCAGCAGCAGCCGAGAAGGAGCTTCATTCGCTAAGTCCCGAGACCAAGCCCTTCCATGTTGGCGCGTGTGCGTGCATTCGGCAGCAATTTTGAATGCGACGAGACTCGGTTTCTCGCACTCATTGACTCGATAAGTAGGTGAGAAAGGGAACTCTTTGCGAATGCTTCGATTTCAGTCGGGAGCGACTGGTTAGATTGACCAAAGAGGTCTCTGTTTGCATCCTTGAAATATCCATTTTTCATAATAGTACACATTAACACATAGCTATATATAAGTACGGAAGAGATGCTGAACAAGTTCTGTTTTGAATCATTTATTATAATATTGCAAAATCGATATCCCCACGAATAGCTCGTGTTAATCGATCATTTTCATATCGCAAACGTGTCTTTATTAATATGTCAAGCCTTTCAATATGTGAACCTTGACTTGACGAAACTTAAATCTAAATTTGGAAATCACGTCTATTTTGAATTCTGATAGTTCTTTTATAAATACCTCGTAAAATCGTTCCAAGCTTATATTCAAATAGTATTCAAAGCAGGCATGTATCTACTGCAAGCTTCGAGATTCGCAATTGAAAATTAATAATCAATAATTGAACGGTATAGTATGTCAATATTCCTTTCCAACAATTATTAAAATCTCAATTAAAATCACACTTCCTCTCTTTAATTACGTTTTAATCTGTACAATCCCTTCATCGCTATCGGACTTTATATATATAGAAAATTTAATATTCATAAATAAATAACTGTTACAATTTTTCAAATTTAAGCATTATTGCGATATCGTGAAAAGGCCAGAAATAACGGAAAATGCTTTATCAACTGCAGTATATAAACAAAACACCGATAATTAAAAAGATAAGCATTAAAAATGTTAATGAACAATATATAGTTGCGATACGCGGTGAAAAATACGTTTCTCTCCATATATACTTATGTATATGTGTATATATATGTACTGCACATGGGCGCGCTCCGAACAAAAGTTTAACGAGAGCGGTTGAAAGTTTCGAACGGTACTCGGGTAATCTTTAATATCACCGTTACGTAAGAGCCGCTTAATCAACTGCCTCTGCGTCCTTACGCAAACGACGCGTTATATAGCCGCGGACTCGTAAAACGTTGATAAGAAGCAGCCGCAGCGGTAGTTCGTTCACGATAAAAGGAAAAAATCTCGGCAGTAGCGGAGGTTCGATTGCGAGAGAGAAAGAGGGAAAGGGAAAATAAGGGGGATTTCCCTTGGATCGACAATGGAGAAGGAGCCAATAAATATCGGCAATTAAATATCCGCGCCGATCGAGGGCCGTCAAATTACGCCGCTTATTTATGAATAGTAAAAGCGAGCGAGCGCGGTCCGCTATATAGCAGATAGAATTTCTCTCGTGAAAATTTGATTGACTTCCTAGAGTCCCGGTATTACGCGATATCAGCAAACAAAAGATTTACCGCGAATAGACAGTCGTTAACCACCGCGATTATAACATAATTCCGCGTATACATCCACCAATCCAAATGGTTCTCACTATAGTGATATATATATACGTGTATATACGCACAGAGTTAATCAAACTCGCATAGAACAAGCCGTATAAAAGGCCCTGTACACAGCTCGTAAATGTCGTTCGTGCCGGGGTAGGCGACGTAGCGATGAAGAGAGAAAAAAGGACCAGCCAACAGCAGGTGAGAGAATCTCTCTCGTGTCCGGTGGGCTCTAATAAAAATTCAGCGTCACGTCTCCTCTGCGCGGACCGCAAAATCGTCGGGGCTCTCTCCGGCACGCACTTTGCGCGTGTGTAGTGTAGCGCTATGCAAGCGCCGAACGCTCGACGATGGCTGGTGCGCGTTATTTATTGCCTTCCCCTCTCGCTGCTGCAGTTTCCTACGGCGCGGAATTGCCAGACCGAGCCATGCCCTCGCATTAATGTGTCTGTTGCGCAGACCCAACTTGAGAGAGAGAGAGAGAGAGAGAGAGAGAGAAAGAGAGAGAGAGGGAAAGTTGGTTGGCAGGTAAGCGCCGCCAACGACGGGGTCTGGGATACCTCGGCCTGTCTATTGACTTCTCTGGTTACATTGCTCGGTGGATTTTTCGATTTTGGGCGGAACACGTTGTATTTGTTTTGACGCTTTAGATTCTTTATCTTTGCTTTTAGCCGATTAGGTGGTAATTGCGGTGGGAGATCGTTAGAGCAGCTATTTCACACGAAAAATCTGGTAGCTTCGAGAGTTAGAGAAATTTTACAACGCGTATTCGAATAATTCAAATGAGCTTATACCCAACCCAGATAATAGTAGGTATATAAAATAGAAACTTTTTTTTCAGTATTCTAATATCGATTTGTTCAAACTTAACTTTATGTAAATAAACTCGATTCGGTTCTAAGCAAATTTTCATCGGAATAAATTTTCCGCCAAATAATCTTGATGAATATTTAACGCGGATCGTATTTATATTTTACATTAAAGTTTTCTCCCTCCTTCCCCCCCTCCCCTCTCTCTCTCTCTCTCTCTCTCTCTCTCTCTCTATTTTCCATTCAAATTTTATTGCGAATTTTATCTGAAATCTGATTCTACATTATATTTGCAAATATTTGTAAGTTAATTTAATATTAGTGCTGATTATAATTTGTAACTTTATGAGGGGAAACGTTATACTAGGAGACGTTACTTAGTTGGGTTAACTAGTAAAGTTTACCACTGGTAATAGATAAAGTTTTGCACGCGCAAACTAATGCGTTGGCCAATGTCAACTTTGTTTAGCAAGCATCAGTCAAGAATTCGCAGTTGATATCCGAAATTAAAACGATACCCCAAGACTATTTTCTATTTGTCGTTTTACAAACTGTTTGCTCAATTTGAAATTTAAAATTGCGCCGAGTCAAAGTATATAAATCGAACCTTTCATAATATATATCTAACGATTTTCTATTTCTACTAGTCACTGATAAAACTACACACACACACACACATTCACTTTCAGTGATTAGATAAAATTGAGCAAACAACAATATTCATTATTCGCAAAATCCATTTTATCTCCCCAGTCTACAGCCCGCGCGGCGGCACATCGAGACACATCCCACCCACAGTAGAATAAACATTGTCTGATAAGGTCTCGGCTCTGAGCAGGGATGGGACCGAGGCTTCTGCACAGCATCGAAAGCGTCGCGTCGGCTAAATCCCCGATTTTAGGTGTACAGGCACGCCCGGGTCCCCGCCGACAAAACATTTGCATTGCCGCATAGCCGCCCTTCATCTCTACCGACAACAGCCTGGGAAATGGCAACAGACAGACAGAGAGAGAGAGAGGGAGAGAGAGACAGAGAGCTAGAAAGTCGAGTCAATTACTCGCGGGACTCACCGAGCGAAAAATCTCCTGCAAATTGCTCTCCATATACAAGGCCATGCAATATTTTTTATTCCGCCGCGGTGCGTTCTCGCAATCCCTCCTTTCTCTCTTCCTTTGTTATGGGCACTTTTTCATTTTGAGACTGTGTTGGGGGATGACGGCTTATGTCGCTCGGCTCGATGCGGAATGAATATTTAGTTGCCGCGCGACTCTGAGTGACTCGGCTGAACATACACATTCGTGCAACGACTACTGCGTGATCGTGTAATATACCGTTGTCAAAGTCCAAATTTACACGCGCCCTACGGCTCGTATTATGTATTCGAGCTCTGGTGCAGTGTTTTTTGGGAAAACGTGGATTGGAGAGGCAAGCGAGATCCGCTTTGTTTCCGACATTTTCACTTGGCCGTGTGAATGTTGTATTATATGTATATACCGTGGATAGGATGGCTGATGCACACCGTTGAATTGTGCATGCGTGTCAGTTACCGTCGTGCTGCGTTCTGATTACTGCCTCTATTTTCTAATGCAAGAGAAATCACCTCTAATAATCGTAATGAAGATAGAACGGACAATATAAATGCTGCATCGGTATTTGATATCCTAACGAAGTCTGACACGAATGAGATCTTGTCATCTGGTTAGCCAGTCATATAACTGATATACCCGGTTGTCGTAAAAGTACGATACTGAAATATGAAGATCGAGCTATAAAATATCGCCCAGCAGCAGTGAAACGAAAAGAAAACTATTTATTTTTAATTCATACGCGCTACTTGTGGCGTTCGGGATAGTCTGACGAAAAAAATCAAGATCAATTGAATACTATATGTACCCCGAAATATTTAATCTCATTAGTAAAAAAACGAGTGGATGTTTATTGCACGCAGCGAATTTCGGGAAACGTGGATAAGCTAATGAAAACATTATAACGACAGGCAACGGCGGAATAATTAATTAAGCATTAGCGGGATTATAGAAAATTCGAGTACGCGCCTGTACGCGATATATATCATAAACGGAAACGTCAGCGTGCATACATTGTTCACCTTAATTCGCGCTTGAACTAATCAGCGCTCGCGAAAATTATAAATTTACGCGTTTTCCACAGGCGCGCAAAACGCGCACACGTTTAAATAATAATTAAACTTTATATATATATATATATATTTAAGTTTAATTAAGCGTGGATGAGAATTCTGGATGAAATTTTCACCATCCGCGATACGAATACGGACAATGCACCTGTATAACGAATAACGACGGTAAAAAATCGACGAATCATTATAGCTTCAATTTGCGAAGAAAGGGCTTATTCGCTATGGTTTCAATCCGGTTTTGTACAGATGAAAGGATGGATTTTCCCCGAGTATTTACGACTACGGTCCATGTATACATATAAATATACATACATATAATATATATATATATATACACATAGAGCAAGGAATCTCGAAGCGATCGTCAGTCCATCGTGAAAACGCTCGAACGTTGGCGAGCAGTTGCCTCTGGCGTGTGAACGAGCGATTTATAGACGAGGTGAGCGAGGAAGTAGCGCGAAATCGACTTCACCCGCGGAACGATAATGAAAAAAGCGAGATGAGAGAGAGAGAGAGAAAATCGTCTGGACTCGCCAATGTATATACAGAGGGTAAGAGAAAAGAGCGCAAACGAAGAATTCTAATTCGGTCGGGGAAAATTTACAATGCCGCCGACGCGTAAACAATCGCTAAAAATACGAGACGCTTCGCTCGTATATATACAAGAGAGAGAAAGCTTTAAAAATATATTTCGATTCCTTGTTTTTCACACGCGCTCGCGAGTCGCTTTGTAAACTTTTCTTACCCTCTGTAGCTTTTATATATACGCCCGCGAGGAGTGAACAAAAAAATAGAATGTGTTCGCGAGGTTTTCAGAGAGAGAGATAGAGAGAGAGTTTATGCGTGTCGGATTTAGAGAATGATATTTTTTCCAAGATTTCATCTAATACGAATCGCCTGTTTATTTTGAAATCACGAGATTTGTGTAAAATTCAGTACGGATATTTAACTTTGTATCTGTTTCGCGAAGATAGGCTAGGTCCGACACGTTTTCCATCTTCGCTAACTTGTGGCGTTGTTACAATACATATTAATTAGATCATAACAAAAAGCTATAATTATAAGCTCCTGCGATTGCGTATATATACATCAACAACTTGTTGTACTTGGCAATCATAATAAAAATGTGTGTTTTCAGCAAAAATTACTAGAACTCAAAGTAGGTACCTGCAGCTTCTAAAAGCAAGCTGCAATTTTTTCCCAACAACAGTACTTAATGCTTAATCGCGTTCGCGGACAAAGGCAAATTCCGACGTCGCTTGTGCACGATATATGTACATCCCCCCGGAGAGCGTAATGAGCTTCTAAACGCGTATGATGTGTCCCTCTCTCCCTTATATATAAACGTCGAGTGAGTCAGTGGCTTGGACGAGGCCCTAGAAAACGCGAGTGAGCGGCGCTCGAGTGTATATAGCATCAGTGGCGACTGCGGCGGCAGCAGCTGCTGCTACTTTTCAAGGGAACAACGCAAGTTATGGGTTTAACCTGTGCGTCGTCTTCTTCTCCCCTCTTTCTTTAGCGTCCGTCTCTTCTAGACGGCCATTCCACGCGGACTCATTCTCTCTCTCTGTTTTCTAGCCACGGCCGGCGGTGGATGCGAGTAGAGATAGTAAGTATATAAAATACAAGTTTTGCGGCGAATCGCGCATGCATCTCGCGACTGTGTGAGTGTGTGCACGTATACTCGTTGAGCTACATAATAATTACGAAAATCAATTTCGCCGCGGTGCGGAGATAAAGGCCGCGCTCGCATACGCTGCGCTCTACCACCGCCTCTCTTTCTTCTCTGTCGATTGTTTCTCTCTCTCTCTCTCTTGCTCGCTTGTGCAGCATTCGGAAAATCGTAAGGTGCAATTTTTTTCTCTTGCGGTTATATAGAAAAATAACGACTTTCAAGATGAACAGAATGTACGATGATACGATGCACATGCTTATAATATGCACGTATAGTTTTGCGGAATAATGCGCGCTCCTTCAGTTTCCTTTCTTTTCAAATTATTTAATATACATATATGTACACACGGAGATTGTAATTGGAATGTACTTTATGTATACGATATAGTGTTTGCCAATCGGAATTTTTAAGATGAGGCCGCCGCAGCCGCCGCGCGTAATTCTCTATTATCTATATAAAACTGACGAAATTCGCAATTAATTCAGAAAAGTTGAGTGCACATTTCGCAAAACGTATTAGCGCACATTCCGACAGTATTAATTATTGTCTCAGCTGATTTCCAAATTCTTATTAAACGATCGCGGCGGCTGTACTGCTGCTCCGCACGAGTATAGAGAGCTCCTCTCTTTCGCAATGCGCGCCAAATGAAATCTTGCGTGCCACAGAGCAAACATATAAACAACAGCGCGGAACAAAGCCAGGCCGTTTTAAAATAATCAGCGGCACAGGAGCACGTCGCCAAAGGATAAGGGAGAAAGAGAGAGAGAGAGAGAGAGAGAGAGACAGAGAGACGCGTGCGGGCACATACACACACATACACACACACGGCACGTCGAAGAAAGGAAGCACGACAGAGAAGAAACATAAATCCTCTCCCGTAATTAGTAGAAAAAAAAGTCACAGGAAAAAAAGGGCATGGGCAGCAGCAGCGGCAGCCAGCAGCCCAATTTTTTGCGCCGCGATACACACGCACCACTTCTGCTCGAGTTCCCCCCCTCCCCCCTCTCTCGCTCTCTCTCAACAAACGACCGGCCGCGCGCTCATCGACGGGCGACGGCGCCGCCACACCGCGTGTACACACATACACACACACACTATACAGGCACACACGCACGCTCGCACACATAGAATAATGTATAAGGTGAACGACAGAAGCACACGGTGTTTCTCTCTCTCTCTCTCTCTCTCTCTCTCGCTCCCTCGGCATAAGGCTATGGGGAGGCATCCTATAGTGTGTGTGTACAAGCGAGCGAGAGAGTCGCAGAGCCCGACTTCAAGGCTAACCGTTCGGGGCCGGGTACAGTCCCACTAGCAACTTTTCTCCGGCACTCGTGCGCGGTTGGCTCTGTGTATGTATAAATATACGGTGGACTGCTCACTGCTCCACGTTGGATAACATCGTAAGGAGCAGGACGAGAGCGAGAGAGGGAGAGAGAGAAAGAAGCTGCGCCGCTGTTGCTGCTGCCGCTGAGATTCTCTCTGCGCCCGCTGTGGGATGATGCAGCGAGATATATAACAAACTGTGTTTGTCTCGAGGTTTGCGCCTATATACCTGCGCTCTCCGTGGCTTCCTGTTTCGTAAGCGTGAAAATTGATTTTGAGGGGCGGGAGGGGGATTCGGCAGATGCTCGAAGGTGATTTTTGACTTTTGATCGTTGGCGCGAATTTAAGATGCGAGGTGTGTGCGTTGAGCTATCGAGGACACGGCGGGACACGGTGGATTTATGGGTGCGCGCGTGTACGGTAGTAGATAGTAGCCTTGAATTTATTCAATTTTTTGCTCCGTTCGATGTCCTTGCCGCTGTACGCCCGATTCGATTCGCTCTATACATATACTAATATGGGCCTGCGCACGCGAAAATAATGGTATGTATCGATAATTTTTTTCCTGCCGAACAAGCCAAACGAATAAATTCAATCTTCATACGATATAATAATAATGGAAAGTATGCGGGGAACGTATAAACAAATTATTAAATTGCTGTCTACTTCTCGAAATACACTGCAGAGAAAAAAGAAAAAGGTTTCGCTCCTTACCGCACAACTATATAGACTCGTCTAAAAAGGAAAAAGTCTGTGCCACAAACGAGTCGTTCATCCGAAAGTTGAAAACTCGCGGGCAAAAAATCCGTCCAGTAGCGCGCGAGCACGGTGGCATACCTACCCTGCAATAATCGAATGCATTCCATATAACAACTCTGCGATGCACTCCGTTAGAAAGATAACGTCCGTAGCTCCTCTTTCTCCCGTCCCCTCCTCTCCAGCGTCTCTCGCCAGGACGGAAAAACTCGGCTCGGCGTATCGAATGACCAGCGAACCGATCCACGCTTCCCTTTAACTTTATGAAGCGAGTTGGGGTATAGCGCGAAAAACGACAGGGAGCGAGATAAAACTAAAGCAACGGCAACAACAACAACAACAACAACCGTGGCGACCAAGTTCGACGACGGGGAAAAAAAGGAAGAAGAGCGAGATACCCGAGCGCGAAAACATCACGAGAGAGAAGATCCACGCGAAAGCGGAAGAGGACATTTCGACTGTAAACAAGATTTTACGCGACGACTCGTTTGGCCTCGATTTGTTTTGCCCCGAGGACTCTATGCTGCAGGCTGCTATAAAAAGAATTTCATATTGGGCAGGCAAAAAATGAAAGATGAGATTAAACGCACATACACGCAGCGTACGCTATACCAATAGTTCGCTATCGGAATTCGCTCTGCATCTCTCCCGCTACTGCTGCTGCTCCCTATTGTTCGATGTTCAATCACCGATGCTTTTGTAAACGCATGCGTACGTTGAAGAGGATTCGATATCGAATTTAGGATAAAAATTATAGGGGAATTTATTGAAGCAGTGCCAAAGAATATCCGCGGAGTGAAAGTTAATGATTGAAGCGTACTTACGGTATAAAGTTGACCTCGGCCATTTAATGACGATAATTTAACGCGAAACCTCATAAATTAAACGTTACCAATAATAATGCGAATAATATGTAATAAAATAAGTGGATTAAAAATGATTTTATTCAAAATAAACGATCTACCTCGTATTATTCGCGTATTTTTGCTCGTTTAACGTATATACAAAGGCCAGTAAATCTCCGCAGCGCACTTTCCTGCGACTTCGAATTCCAAGCCGAGAGCCAAATATTATTTTTATCTCGTCGCTTGTAAATTTTTATCTAAACATTTTCTTATACTCGAGACAATACCCGAACACCGAACAAAAAAGAAAGCCGAGTGGTTTGACAAGCTCTCTCTCTCTCTCTCTCTCTCTCTGTGTGTGTGTGTGTGCCGCGTCGTCGTCGTCGCATTCGTCGTGCAGGCAAAACGAGATATTGCCTCTCCTCGCCTGCGGTATATCGACTCTCTCGGCTCTCTTCGAGGTTAATCCGGGGAGATTAGCGGCGCCGAAAAGCTTGTTCGAGGAGAGGTTTTTCGTGACACACAAGGAGAGAGAGAGAGAGAGAGAGAAAGGGACAGAGAAAAAAAGGAACGGTGAAGGAACCGGAGGTGAACAACATACTTCTCCTTCGACTTCTCTCAGTCCCGCTCTTCCATTTGGCTACGACGGGGGACTAAGTCTTCGATTACACGGCGATTAATATGGCATTACAAAACGCTCACCGTTATATGTGGACACGTCTGACGCCCGCGCGCGATTCCCGCGCGTTCGCATGACGCCAGCCACTGTAATAGGAGAATTTTGAAAATGAAGAAACGAACGAATGAGAAATGATTTGTCGGTTTCTTTATTTCACTGGAGGTAATAATTGTAGTTTTTATTAGCTTTTTTCTTTTAAAAAAAAAGGATGCGATAATTGTATTGTGAGAAAATTATGAAATAATAGTAGGTCATTGTTAATGGGACAATTGGGAGATTTAATTGGGTACACGAGTAATTATCTTCGAATTAAATGTGCGTTTCAGAGTAATATACATTAGTGCGTTTTAATTGCACAGTATAGGTTTTTAACAACTTGTTAAACCCTCGAACTGCTCACGAGAATCTCGCAATGTCATTAATTGTCAATAGTAAATGTTTACTATTACAAATATTATCCCAATAAACTTTTAACCGAATTCACTTCGTGTTTAGTAAAAGATTTAAAGCTGACTATCGAACAATTTTTTTTCAATTAAGCTGAAACACTACTCACAGAAACGAAAAGTGAATTAAAATCGTAAATTAATGAATTACATGATGCAAACCTTCGTTCAGGGCACCTCAAAAGGCGATCGAATGCAAGCTACAAAACAGAATCCCTCTTTCATCCCCAGCAAATACATTCATCACCATCCTCGCACTTACAATTTCCCGGCGCTCGACAACTCCACTTCCCGCAAATAGAATAAATTTCGCAAAAAAAAAGCGAGCGAGCGAGCGAGCGAACCCCCAAGAAAGAGGAAAAAAACGTACAAGAGTAAAATCCGTGAGTGGATTATCTCGGGTACTCCGTCGAAGTCAGCACAGCGCGACCAGTAAATGCACTCGAGAGCCAGTTGCCAGTCGAACTTCCACCCGTGGCCTTCCCAAGGAGAGAAAGAATTCAAGAGACGCGACGAGCATTCTTCGAGTCGACTCTCTCTCTCTCTCTCTCTATCTCTCTCTCGCTCTCTCGCTTCCTCTGTTCATGATGCACTTTAAAAAAAGAGGGGAAAAAAGACAAGATGGATAAAAGTCCGCGAGAGAGAGAGAGACGAAGAGGATCGCCCGTGACGACTTCATTTTCCAAAGTTTAATGGCCCCCAGCGCCGAGTCTCAGCGAGCGATATCACGCGCTGCGCGCGCCCCGCACACCGGGAATCGAACGCAACTAGATCCTCGAAAGATATCCCTGCGCTACCGTCGACGCAATCATAATGTCAAGATGGCGAGTTGGAATGATCCTTTATCTATCCCGCTTATCTGCCCTCGTTTATCTCTCTTTCTCGCTCTCTCTCTCTCTCTCTCTCGGCGGAATTTTCGCGACTCCAACAGCGGCGAATCGTGAAATCGATCCGGACAGCCCACGACAATTTTATCTTGATTTTTGCATAATTCCACGACGTTGAGATGCACCGAAGTACGTATATGTGTGTGTCAGCTGATTGGGTAACTTGTAATCGTAAGATATATATATAACGGTGCGGCTGCGTTCGGTATCAACGTTTGTGGTTTGAACGGACGACGAGTCCCTACGTTTAATTAGTGGATTATAATTTCTTTTCTTTTTTTTTTCGGAACGAGTCGACGTAGCGGTATATGCGGGATTATTCAATTTGGACTCGTTCTTTTTTTTCGAACGCGCGGCTGTCGGAAATTAAGCTGAGTGATTGAAAATTTTAACTTACGGTCGCGGGTGATCGATTTGGAAAAGTAAATGCGCCCAATCCGTTAGAATTGGAGGTATTATTAGAAAGTACCGTTCCATTTTTTTTTGCTTCAAACTTTATTAGTCGTGTTCTATTTTTATACCGTAAATTTTCCTAGAGCGCATAATGAAGTTCATATAAATAAAAATTAATTGATTCGGATCGCTCTAAAAAAAGTCATCACTGAAAATTCACTTATCAATAAGATGGGTATAAATTTTAAATATTGCACCTGTACAAAATTGGAATACTTCACGAGTAAATTAAAAAAATATTTGAAGAGTATATAGATACATTTCTACGTCAATCACTAAATCTAAGTATCTATATCCTAAAAGTTCAAAAATTTTCATTCGCGATTATTAAATCGCGGAAGTTGAAGTCGAAGATGGACACGGAAGGTATAAATTGTCTTTCAAGTAAAGCAATTAGTCAGGCGCAATCGACGGATTTCCTGTATTTCACTAAAATAAATTGAGAATTGAATTGATGCACCAGCGAGAGTTAAAGATAGAAATATAAACACAAGACTTTCACGAGAAAACAATTGAAATAAAAAAAAATCTCGCGCTATCGTTAATGATCAGATTCTTCTAAGCTATAAAAGCTCATTCGATCGGCACTTAATCGATCACAGCTCGAGCTCAAGAGAAAAAAAAGCAGCGACAACGAGGCGCTCGCGCACTCAAACGACGCGAATATTGGTCGGTGTGCAAGTAAAAGTTTGGCAAAAAAGAATTTAATAGCTTTTCAGGCGTCACTTGGTTCGAGCGCGCGCGCACCTCTACACCCCCCCCCCTTCCCCCCTCGTCATCCTTTTTTTTTCTGCGGACGCGACACTTGGAAGTTTGATAGAAAGTTAAGTGTCTCCCGAGCAAAACACTCGGCTTCGGCTTTTCACGAGAAACGAAGCGTTATTATTGGGACGGCTCTGACAGTTCTTTTTTTTTTCTTTCCTTCCCCGATACACGCCACTCGCGCACCGCGGTACATTACACTTTTTTCTTCGGGCCTTTAACTTTGTACGCGCTATACACGCGAAGTTATAATTCATAATCCGCGGGGCCGGTGCCGATCCCCTCTGCGACACTGCGCGGAATAAGATTAAAATTCGAAAGTTATAATTAAAAGAGTTATAATTGAATTTCCGAGGAGCGGCCGCGAGGAGAGCGTTGCACTTTGCACGCGTTGTCGAGGCCTATATACGTATAGGCAGACTTTGTGCCGAGCGGCGGCAAACCACCTTTTTTTTCTGTCGACGTTGCGTAAAAAAAAAGAAAGAAGGATCGAGCCCACAGTGATGCATCTGGTTCGCGCTGTTTTGCGTTTTGCTCGCGCGCGCAATTGCTCGTATTCACTTCGGAATATTAAGGTTAATGCGTGCCGCTAGGATATTATAGATTTAGTTTCTTTGCCTAACAGCGATAGAGAGAAAGCAAGTAAATGAGGGGATAAATCTTTACGATTTCTGCATCGACTTCATAAAATTGATTGAGGAATATGGGCAGTGCAACAACCACCGTGGCTTGCATTGATTGGCACAGGTGCAGTAGCTCATTGCGACACACACAGAAATGAAGTAATAAACATACTTTTGTGCGTTACCGTGTCTTTATAATATCAGGCACTGAAACGAGGCCCGGCTTGCAATAATGATACCTTACAGAACAAACAGTGATAACTTTTCTCTCTCTCTCTGCGGCATTCGTATATTCAATATCAGTCCGCCCTCGTCTACTGCGCTGCAGATATAGACGCCAGAATAGAAATTTAATAGGCAGAGCACAGCTTTTAGCGAGGATTAAATTATCTCTTTACTCGTCTCCGGTTAACTCCTTATTAACTTTACACTCGGTGGAGCGCGCACCGGGATAGAAGCTTTATTTTCAACTTTTCATACTCACTCTAAAGTTGGGCCGCGCCGAGCTCTCAAAGCGTGATTTTAGTTTGGCCCGTCGACTTACCTGGAAACAGAAAAGAAAGAAGCAATTAGTGTTGCGCGTAAAACGTGAAAATAAATTCGTTTTTAATTGTGCGCTCATGCGCGATTCGGGCTCGAGAGTACGAGCGTTTCGCGGTTATACGTCGGGCATTAAAAGCACATGTGCGCACACACAAAACACAAATCGGCGGATACTTTCAATTTGAACATTGTGTGCTGTTTCCGCTCTCCTACTCTTACGAGAGCACAAATTAAATAGAGTGACGAATGCTAATGTTTTGTATACATGAAGAATTAAATTATCCGAATTAACGCAGTATTTAATGGGGGTCTGGAAAATAATGCGTAAATCCTTCTCTTCTATCTTGTATTACTGCCAGAACAGAAGAGCACTTAAGCGCAGTTCCTTATACTCGAGTGCGCGAAGGCGCCACACTCCACTATATAAGAGAGAAAGAGAATAATTTCAAGTACCGAATATCCGATATACTTATTTAAAACTTGCTTATAGAATGTCTTTTCAACTTTATGCGCGCCGCGTTCAAAATCGAGCCACTGCTGGCCGTCCGCGTTATTACAAAATTTAATTAGAGAGAAGTGCTGCCGCTGCAGCATCGATTTCATCTCCCTCTCCCCCCTACTCCCTATCCCTGCCCTCCCGCTCGAAAAGGAAAACTCTAGTTTTATCGATATTTGTTCTCTACGTGCAGCCGCGCTTATATACCTTGTACCACGAATAGTTTAGCGGAAAAGTTTAGAGTTCGCGGTGCAGTGACCGCAGATAAATGTTTGCTTACGTATAATCGCGCTCTCTCTCTTGAATTTTCGTTAAAAGCAGCTGCATCGAAAATTTTCCTCGTTAAATCAAGCGTAATTGAAAAGTTATCCATCTTCGATCCGCAAAATATTTCTCTTTTTCGCTTTAGTGAATTGAATGCTTTCAAGGATCAAGAGTAAGTGCAGCAGTAGTTCCCGATCAAAGCAAATTTTTTTTTCAGCGTTCCGCTATAAGCGTCCGTTCGCGTGCGTTTTTCAATATAATGTATATATATAGGGAACAAGAAAAAAAGAAGAGATTACGAGGGACCCTCGGGTGTACAGTTAATCGGGTGCAATAAAATCCGCGAGGTACGGCAGGTGCAGCTACGTCGGCGAGGAAGCTGTAATTTCGCGTGACATTAACAATTCGCGGCGTGTAACTATCCCTTAACTGCCCCCCCCATCCTATATATACTCTGACTCTCGTCGCTTACTTTTGATCGATGATCTGCCGCGCGGCTTTCTTTTCGTCACCCTCGAGCGCTGCCCTGGCAAATGTCTCAATGTTGCAACGAAGATTCGGAGCGCTGACCGTTGGACTTTCGAGTAAACCAGTAATATGCACGCTATTCAAAGTTTGCGCAAACGAGTTACTCGCGAAAACAGCTGCACGTGCATCCTTTTACACGGTATCGCTAACATTTCATCAGCGCACACAATAGTGAGCTGCCACACTCAAGAATTTCCATTTCCCACTTAAGCAGCAACGTTGACCAAAACTCCGCGAGTCCCAATCAGTTCCAGCGTTAGATGAACATTCGCGCGAGAACGCAACGTGACTATACCGTGGCAAAAATGTTCAAACTTCCGGCACTCTTTGCTCGAGCTAATCGCCGCGGAGCGAACGCCATTCCGACTCTCTTAAAAGCGTTTCCGCGCCTACATATAGTAATATATAAGCTGCTCACGCACGAAAGAAACACGCCCCCCCCCCTCGCCCCTATATACGGCAAGAGTTCGCTGTACGCGTGTACACATATAGGAAGGGAAAAAAAGTAACAATTTAGCCGCGGAGCTGCGTGTGTGCACGAAGAGAGACAGAGAGAGAGAGAGAGAGAGAGAGAGAGAGAGAGAACAGAGCCCGAGACAATTCTGGGAGCCACGGCCGGAATTGATTTGCTTTAACACACACGTACTGTGCACACGTATAGCTCGTGCATGATATTATACAGCACACACGACGTCGTGTGTATACAGATAGGAGGAAAGAACGAAGAAGAGCAAGAAGAAGACGAAGAAGAAGAAGAGGAGGTTCAAGAGACCCTACGCTCTCCTCGGCTTCTATAACGTAATGCAATTAAACGCGCGAGTCGTTAGGGCCTTCGTTAACGAAGAAATGCGCTCTTCCACCTCGCCCTTCCCGCCCGTCAACCTCCACACACACTTACACACACACACACACAACTTCTCTCTGAATATGCTTTGGATATAGCACACGTACAGAGAGCAGGGTTCTAAGTAATGGCACGCCACGCAAGAGTTGGCACGAAAAATGCCGCTTCCATGTGTCGGTGGTGGCAGACACTGAGAGAGATAGAGAGAGAGAGAGTGAGCGCGTGGACCTTTGCGCACACAAGCTATATACACGTATTACAACTAAAGAGCATGTATATGCTCCGCGGCTCTTAGACTTTCTCACGGCAAGATCGTAGACTAAGAATATACACGCAAACACACACACACACACACACACACACGTGTTCGTGCGCGGGCCTTGTGTGTATGTATATATAGAGAGCGTAAAGGAACGAAATCAATATATATATAAGCTTTCGCTTTAAGTCGCTCGCTCGCAAGAGAGAGAAAGAGAGCAGCGCATACATAATAAATCCACCCAATTATTTTTCCTCGGCGGCATTATATTCGTGAGATTTCTGCAAAACTACGTGTACAGGCCGCGAGCGGCCAACAAAGAAACCGTACATACATATACATACACCGCGACGATAATCGGTCCCGTGATTGTAATGCCGCGCGCCACGGTCGTTTATAAAGAGCGAAATCGATGAATTAATTGAAATTCTCGCGTGTGCGCTCTATGTCCGTGTGTGTGTATATATATATCGTCTACTGTGTGCAGTGTAAGCAGTGGCTGTACATACACAGGGTGGGTGAGAATTTCTTTATTTTTTTCCTCTCTCGCTCTCTGCGGTTCAATTATCACCGCTACCGGTCGTACCGTTCTGTGTGAGAATCGCGGGTGGAAAATCAGATTGGCCTGCACCGCGAGAACGCTCATTTTGCCGACTGTTTATTAAATAACGCTCTAATCTTTACTGCACCACGCGCGCCACGCGCACCTTTGCCGCGAGCGCTAATTGCACTCGGCCGCAATTAAGAGCTCGTGCAGCAGTGCGCGAATAAACCGAATGAGAAATCTAATAAATCTATGGGATTGAGCTAATCGCTGAATAGCGACGGGAAGAGCCGTTGTAGATATCTCGTTGACTGTTATGCATGAAATTAAGTTCATCCCGAGAGATATACACTTTCTGCAGAGGCGGAGAAATCGATAATGGCATGCTAAAATGCATGTTATTATTGGGTATTTCGGTCTTTCTCCTCTACGAACACGCGCGGGAAAAAATGCCTCGTCGAGTTACAAGTGCAATTATATATAGTGAAAAGTCCGTCGGGAGAGCAGGATGTTATTTGTGAAAAGCATTAAAGACGTGGGTGGGTTAGCACAAAATTGTACACGAGTTATCCAATCTGCTGCCGCTGGTTCCTAGTCGCTTGTATAACGAGCCACGCTCTATTTTTTTTGTGTCTCTGTGCACCTTCGATTCGCCAGCAGCTGTACTGGCCAACTAGCCATTACCGATCTCTTTTTTTTCTGAGGCCATTTTTCTACCAGCATATATTTGAGAATGCAAACAAAGCGCGAATGGTTAGAGATAACTTTACGACTTCGCGAAAAGAATAACAACACTCGGTGCAATATATACAAACGCCGAATTAAGAGCATCTTATAAACATCCTAAATGTATAATCATCGTACATCGCCTGAAGTTACGTTGAAAAAGCAGCCGAGACGATACATATCTCGCAGCGTCCCATCAGCTTAGATCAGGCAAGATCGTCATCAGCTGGAAAACCGGCTGCGCAGAGAGGTAACGCGATGTTGGCGCGCGCGGCAATGCTCCCCGCAACTCCCCCGAAACTCGATTATCGCCAGTCCCGATCAAGGAAGTGAGCCGTCCAATTCGCTGCGATCCGCGCTCGCTGCGCATATATATTCACACATCCACGTGACGCGGCGTCGCATGCAAAGCACGACACAGCCCCACCTCCTACACAGAACACAGCGAGTAAGAAAGAAAAGCATCGCGGCTACAGCGGCGGACTCTTTTTTTTTTTTTTCAGCCTGGCACGCGCGCGTATATAGCCACACCGCTGCTGCTGTTGGTGCACGTAATTCGTAAGTGCCAGGAGAGCGACTGCCACACGGCGGCTGCGGCGCATTGTGTAACGAGCATAAAACGTACATATAAGTGAGTCACTTTCACGGTTTCGCCTTTCTCGCGCCTATACTTGCACGCGCGCTCGCGCTTATACATATATATATATATATACATCGCGGCTGCACTCTCTTTCTTAGCGGGCGCGAGAGCGCAATTCGTACGAATAAACGTGCACGTTTTATAACGAGCGCGAGAGCAAATCGTGTACTGGCTCTCTGTCCGCGATATATATATATACATATATACGTATATATGTGTAGCAGCACTGCGCGTTGGAGTGGTATACATGCCGATTCGCTGTAATTTCGCGGTTTTATTACGGGTAGCCGTTGCTTCTGGTAAGGAATTTTTCGTGCGTCTATCCGCGGAGGCTCGCTTATACGCCCACGCGCCTTGCGGATGTGAAAATTCTTTGTTCATTTACCGTTCTTCTCTCTCTTTTTTTTTTGTAGACGAGATTGTTGCTGCGCTTGTTTCAGTTTTAATGATGGTTTCGATTAGGTTGGGCCTTCATTTCAAGTTCTAACGATTATTGGTTATCGATATCTGTAATAATTTACAGATTAGACAAAAGTAATGGTTATGAGAGAGTGGATTGGAATTTGAAAGTGTATAGATAGGATTTATTAATCCTTAAAGCCCATTAGAAGATTTTTCAATTTTCTAAAGATAATTTTTTTTCGGAAAAAAATCTAATCCATTTTCGATTTATTCTCAACGAGTGCAGAGATAGCCGCGCTTTAATCTCGCTCGATCATAAATTTTATATAATATTTTCTTATTATGTATCTTAATGTACATAATTGATGAAATGCCCCTATATTTTGAAAAGAAATCTATACACCTATAACTATTTGTATACGATTCCTTTCGAGAGTATCGGGAAAAAGTAATGAGAATGAGATTCAAACTCTTAATATTGAATATGGTATATATGTGCATTTTAATAATAGTTCATATTTAAAGAGTTTAATGTAATTAAATTTTTCATTCAATATTAAATTACATCCGTCAATTTATTTACATCAATGTATTTGAAACGAAATGATAGGCGTATTTTAATATACAATTTAGTAGACAATAGAATAAACAATATGACTAGACAGTTTAAACTAAAAATTTCTTTGCTCAACAATCCTCCATCATCCGAAAACCTACATTATCTAAAATATTCTCAAAGACTCCCAAGTTACACGAGCACAGCTGATAAAAGTAAATGCTCAAAATACTTCTTTAAACTGAAAAAAAAAAAATTAAGAAAAAGGGAAAAGAAAGAAGAAAGAATCTCAAGCTTCCCGAGCGAACCACCCAAAATACCACGGCCAAATAAATCACAGCGCTCGCAACATTCTCCAGAGCAAAAGAATGTCAAGAGCCTCCCACATCGTGCGCGCAGTGCAATCGTTGGCTTATCTCTCTCTCCTCGACCCAGTGTGCGCGCACGCGCCTCTAAACGTAGACCGGAGCTCCAAGAGCTGCTGCAGACTTTTCCGGGATCGTTTTCTAATGGGCCCGCGTGCTGCACTCTTACTCAAACATAATTGCTCTCTGACCGACTCGGCTCAACTTATACTTATACCAACACACACACACACACACACACACACACGTAGGCACCACTCGTTGCAGTTACTTAACAACTCGAAGAAGTTAGCGCTGGCATGAGTCAGCAGCGTTTAGCATTGACTTATCGACAGATGATCGCCGAGCGACAAGCATTGCCGAGCCAGCTTTCCTGCGATCTCTTTTCTCTCCCTCTCTCTCCCACTCGGCTTAATTGCAGTAGAGACGAATAAGAGTTGGCCGTGGTGCACCACACGGATTCGGATGTATTTATGGGTTCGAGTGCAGAGCGAAAGTGCAGATACTTGTTTCGTGTGGGGTATAGGGAAATGCGATGTGTGTGTGTGTGTGTGTGTGTGTGTGAGTTTTTTACAGGCGAGAGAGGTGAGCTGTTTATCGCCGCGGTGATTCAGGCCGCCGCATCAAAGTATTTGCGCCATCAGTCATCGCGATGGAATGACGCCGCTAGACGCGCGCGTGTACACGTGAATCACACCGTTGATTGCTAGAGCAGAGAGATTAATTTTTGTATATACGCGTCGCGCAGAGGCGGAATTTTCATGGTCTCGGGATAAAAGCTCGTAACGCGTCACGCAGCTCGTGATTGAATGGAACTTTCAGCCCTGTATACATATAGATCTCGGGACTCGTTTCGGTGTGTGGAATTAGAAGCGCACAAATCCGCCTTCGTTGTTTTAGCCCGGCTCGTTACCGCGGAAAACCGGACGTTTCAATTTTCGCTTTTCACCCGCGCTCTTTTCACAAAAACAAAACTAATCGCTCACCCCCTTACTAGCGCGAAAATACGATACCGTATATACAGCAGCTGAGCGCGAGCGGCAGTCAAAACTCAAAACAGCCAGGGTGGGTCCAACGTCGCGCTCGCGCGTGCAGAATCATCGATCGTTAAATCAACCTATAAATACCTAAGCGAACTTTACGCGAAATCGGACTCCAAAGACGCGCGTACGAAAATCCCGTCACCCAACCAGTCAATTTCCCGCAAAATCGATATTTCCGCGGTGTGCGTCCAAGCCCTCCCTCCTCCCCGGAAATAAACAATGTGAACCGCCAAGTTTGATGCGGTGCTAGAATGCAAACGTGACTGAGACCCGCAAACAGCCATTGCCAGATATATGTAGATAGATATATGTATGTTTCTATTACGCATCAGCATAGTTCCGTACGATCCGCTATCGAAATTGCGCCACTTAAATGCGCGCAGCTGTCACAATGGGACATTGTACTCATTGGGTATGGTCTGTGACGATAACGCCGAGTGAGTGCGCGCGCGTGTGTGTATATGGTGTACACGAGCTCGCGAGGCGTTTCAGGCACTGACAAAAGGCACGAAAACCGACTTCCTCACTGACTAATTTGCGCATTTTAACACCTGTGCCGCTACGATAAGACGCGCGAACTGTGTGTGTGTGTGTGTGTGTGTGTGTGTGTGTGTGTGTGTAGGCGATATAATGAGCTGAGCGAATTTAGGTCACAGACAGTAATTCCACGATGACTCGTCTGAATGCCGGAAGAGCTCCAGCTGATTTGGCGTAACATTTGCGATTTAGGCTTTGACTATTGTAAGATAGATAAGATTGATTTTTTTTGGCCGTTAATATATAATGTAGGCCGTTCGATGAGCGCATGTCTGAAAAGAGGGTGAAATATTCAAATGACTCGATATTGGTCGGTTCTTTGTTTAGTAGGAAAATTAGCGGATAATTCGAATGGAAGCATGCATTATTTCTTATATTCATTACGGGAAACAAAAAACTATGCGAAGTACGAAGAAATGCTAAAGTATACTATCCGTGAGCAGTATTCTAATAATAAAATCATGAATAAAAAGCTTTGATAAACAGTGCAGGCTTATCGCCGGGAAAACCAACATTAATCATTCTTTTCCAGCTTGCGAAAATGCTCCTAATCTCAAAACTGAAAAATGATACGCGAATTTCAAGCAGCATAAAAGCAAACCTTTATATATATATGCATTTAAACACGGGTGAAAAAGAGAAGGAAAACTATACATCTCAGCATAATGCAGGCTGATTCCCAGGCGCACACAAAATCTCGCCCTCGCTAATTAATTATCCCCGTGCGCCCCTCAGCCTTGCTTCGTTTTATATCGGAGAGGATCGCTGCACGGGTGCGTTTTCTTCAGCGGCAGTATCAGCAACAGCTCTTGCTATAACGAAGCTAAAGTCTCTCCTCTCTCTCTCTCTCTCTCTCTCCTCGACGTCGCCGTCGTCTCTTTCTCGTAAAGCGTTACTACCGCCACCGACGCCGTCGCTGCCGCCGCTGCTGGAGGCTAAAGCGCATTTAGCACCTGTTGGAATGCTACGTCAAAGTTGCAGCACAGCAGTACCACACGCTATGTGCCGCTGGTACAGCGCGCGCGCGGGAAAGCGAGAAAAATGAAGGAGGCGAATTTCCGCCGCCTTTCCCTTCCACCTTCCGCCTTTATGTATACGCCTCGTTGTCGTCCGTCGCATTGTCGGCTTTTTTTCGGGGATGAATCACCGGACGACCGAGAGATCGTAATCGTCCTCCTCTCTCAGCGTTTTCGGTTACGGCGGCTCTTCTTTTTTTTTTAGAACCTGGCTTCATGCGTTCTGTATGGACCATCAAAGGAAATCTAATGGATTTTTGGGGGGAGGATGGGCAGCAGCAACGATGTAGTTTCCTCGGTTTAGGACGGCGTCTATATTTTTAGACCAGTCGCTGCTGTATAACGGTTTTATTGGCTCGCTCTCGTCCAAATGTTCCTGTTATTCATTTAGTGCAGTTTTGCTGCTGTTTTATTTCCGGGGAAATGCAAAAGTAAGCTTCAAATATTTATGACCCACGCAGTTTGGCAACTTCCTGCGTGTCTAATACGTATACTTCAAATGTAGAATTTGTAATATTTCAGTAGATCTAAATCAAATTGAAAAATGAAGTATATTATTCAGAAATTTCGAAACTCTACTTCTGAGAGATTCATCGAGATGATATCGAGTGTAACGGTCTGTGAAGCAACAACCATTATCAATGTATAGAGACACGTTTTTATAATGATACCTGGAAATTCGAGATAGGAGGTAAGAGAACGATCGAGTCGCGTACGAGATAACGAATCAAGTATATAGGCCCGATGTCTTTCCGATCGAATACACAGACAGGGACCTGTAAATCTTTGCTCTTTTTTATATATATGTCCAGTGATTTCGTATCTCTGGCTCACGCGCGCGTTCCATACATTTACATATAGGCAGCTAACTAATGATGAAAATTCTTTTTGATGTCAACGTACACGTAGGAGTTTTCACTGCGCGCTGCTACATATTAATATATCAAACTGAAGAAATTAGATTTGTGTAACATAAACGTTTGGAGCGTGTATCGCGCGTAATAACGAGGTCATAACATCCCCTTTGAGCCCGGCAACGCATGCACCGCCGCTGCGCTACTGCCACTGCAAGCTTACATTACTGTGCTTCTAGATTAGCGTAATGTGACATCGGGTTCGTAAACTATGTGTTATGGGTGCGCAGACATCAAAACGCCCTAGACGTGGGAGAGTCTCTGCATTAAACAACTTTTGCAATTAAGGGCATGCAGGAGACTGAGAATCTAGTTTTATTATAGCATTCAATTAGTATTCAATTAGTTTAGCATCGTTGTGGATGCTGCGCACAAAAGGGAAAATCGTAGTGAAAGAACAAAAGATGTAATTATTTAAACTAAAATTAATGCATAATAGGCCCGAAGCATTTCATCAATTCAAAAAGAAAGAGTTGTGTATAGATTGGAACTCGGGAGCGTCTATTATCATCTCTGCATCGAGGGATATTCATAAATATAAACCGCGACAGGCGAGAAAAAAAATCTGTTTACTTAAAGCAATAAAACAAACGTAATATATACCTTCAAGGAACGCGAGCAGTAAAATATCAATACGAATATACAAATCTGTCATATACGAGGGACGAGAGGCCGTCTGTAAAATTTTCATCGGCACACAGACTGACGCGGCCGGGCACTTGAGGGTCGACGCGCGGCATCAATCACTCGAAAATATTCGCTGACACTCGCGTCCGCGCTCCTGCAATGTACGCTGTATATATATATATATATATACATGCACACGAAAATTAAAACGAAACTTCCAATGCCAGCGTCTTTTTCTCAAGGTTTCTCTCGTCGCTAATTGCGATATCCTGAGCTCCGCCACTTATCGTTATAGCTCGTTACCGAGCGTCTCCTCTAAAATTGTGACCATTGAAATTGATACTATATACATGTATACGGATGCACACATGCAAATGCGCGTAATAGGTATCCAAAATCGATAATGCGTACAATATAACCGCGCGGTCATTAACCTACCAATGACATTTCGACTATTCCAAAATTCCTGATCTCTTATTCAATTTCCTATTAAGGCATACAACCTTGTCTATATGACCACCCATGACTTACTACTATATAATTTTATGAGCACTGGTAAGAGCCATTAACGACCGCTTTTGAATTCCTGTATCTTACCCGTGCATTCTTGAGAAGAAATAAATCCAAAACTGCATCTTTTTGAATATTGTATATTTATACTGATTATTATGATTGATAATATTCACTTTGAGTTTTATCGCTCAAAATCTTTATCGTGTACCGTAGTAAATGTACCGATTCAAACGTCCGAAACGTAGTAAAATCACATCCAACCTATACAAAACAGCTAAACTACAATTCCATTTACAATGGGTGGTCCACGATAACGTGAAACTTTTTACGTGCCTCAGTGTACCATATTCGTATGAGCGCACCGATCGATTCGCATTTCGGTCAATCTGCAGACAGTGGAAATACAGGCACGAGAGCGGGATAAAGGTATACCAGGCAGACAGAGACAGAGACACGTGTCGACCACGAAAATCATCGACGCACGTCATCGTCGAAGCAGAACGAGATTGCAAAAAGCCAGAGGAGAGAGAGGGAAAGAGAGAGTTCAGCATATACCTTATACGCATATATTGCACTCGCAATTGCTGCTACACAGAGACGTGGAAGCGATGAAAACAATAAAAAAAAAAAAGAAAAAAAAGAAACAAAGACAAAACGAGCGAGGCGATAAGAGTACACGTACACGGGCGGGCTCACACGTACGGGCACCAGGAGAGTACGTGTATGGTAAAAAGATACGACGCGGGAGAAAAGGAACGAAGACGAAAGTGGAGGAGTACAGTAGGAGGAAAAAAAGCGCTTCCCATGGCTGCCCGCCGCCGAGAAGTTGCATCGATGCGTTCCCTCTTGTAAGGTAGTTCTCTTGATACAGCCTTCGTCAAAAGTTAGTCGACGTTGCACGCGTGAAGCGTTCCGTGTCGCTTGGATTCTGTATATATGTATATCGGAAGACGCGACTTTCTAAACGTTCTTTGTCCTAGGAGAATTTAGATTCAATATTCAAATATCAACTGAATACATTGAAATACTGAGATATTTTAGTATGTATTATGGTATTTTATTTAGGTTTATAAATATCACGACAAGCTGTATTCAAAATTTTGATCATCAAATGAAGTATACATTCGTTACAGACGCTCAAAATATCACAGCGAATATAATTGAGAAACTGATTTTCCACGGAAGCAAGCGAAGCGTCGTCGAAAGGAGAAGACTCGTGGCACAGACTTGTGACCGGGACTGTACTCACCGCAGTTTTATACCTGGTCAGGCCGGATCGTCTCGGCCCTTTCTCTCTCTTTCTCTCTCTCTCTCTCTTCTCCTCTCCCTCTCCTTTCATTCGCTGCAGGTACACTGCACTTTTAACTCCTCCTCCTTCTCTCGCTGTGTATCTTTTTCTCTTCTCTTCCTTCGAACTGCTCTCCTCGAGACTCGTTTGGTATAGAGAGAGAAAGAGAAGGAGAAAACGAATCCACGCAGCCGCAACAGCAGCAGCAGCAGCAGCAGCCGACTTTACGCGCGCTTCGAGGACAAATGGACGTTATAAGAAGCAGTGGGAGCGCAAGGGAATGTACTTGAAGAAGAGAATGACGACGACGATGGCACGGACGGCGAGGAGGAGGAGGCAGCAGCAGGAGCGGCGGCACTTGCACTAGTACTTATATATACACGTGAAAATTCAATTTCAAACTGCTGGACTTGTAGAGAGCGAGCGAGTTTCACGCGGAATGCATACGTGTGCGGTGCTGGCTATAGCCCAGTAATTATTTCGGTGTACCGCATAGGATACACTCCGATTTAGGCGACGAATTTTAATCACTTTTCGTTGAGTTAATGCAAGTTTTAGGCCAGGATTAACGAGATAATGCGGGGCAAGGTGTTACGTACATTATATAAAACACGGCGCTTCCGAATATTACGGCACATAAGCGGCGCGAACTATTAATATTTTCATAATATTTAATGAGACTATTCGGAGCGCGCCACGCCATCCAATTTCTCCCCCTTCATCCGTTCGAATTACTGGACAATATATCGCAATATAATCTTCTTTCCTTCTCTGCGCCGCCGCCGCCGCCGCTGCTGTGCAGCTACGCCGTTGCGCTTTTTACGACCGCGCGCGCACACACACACACACACGAGATGAGGAGCGCTCGTTAACCCCGCTCTCTTTCTCTCCCTTTCTCTCTCCCGCAGCGGCTCGTTAATTAGATAAAGGGCACTTATTATTCACGTTCGATCGCAAAAAAAAGAGATCCAAGCAGCTCGCGGCGGTCCAATAAGCTAAATATAAAAAGGAGAGAGAGAGAGAGAGAGAGAGAGAGAGGGAAAAAGGAGTCCCTCTCAGGAAGAAATAGCGAGAGCAATGGAGAAAAAGAGGAGAGCTACTGTGTATGTGTACACCAAGCCACGGTTTTTAAAAGACTCGTCGAAAAGGGAGGGAGTATAGAGAAAAGTAAAGCGTTGAGCAGAGAGAAGAGGAGAGGTAAAGAGAGAAAGAGAGAGAGAGAAGGAAAAAGAATCGTCATTCCGCGGCGGGTTTTGCTCAGCTCCTCTGTACACCAGGACTCGACGATCCTTGCGCGCGATAATGGAGATAAATTCGCTTATATTCCGCGGAGCTAATGTTTTTTGCGCTCTCACTCGCTCCTCGTGTCCAGAGTCAAAGGTATACTTCGGACTCGTTAAGATCTCTCTGTGTATGTATACCTGTGTGTGTGTGTCTGTGCATAATGCGAGCGACTTGGATTTTGCCCTCGCAGTCCGTATATAAGCACTCGACTCTTTCCTCGCCATTTTTCTTTCTCTCCCACATGCAGCTTCTTATATACGTATCCTTTCGTTTCAACGACGTCGGCGCGGACAGTCGCGCGAGTCCCTTTTTGCTACATTGGAATCGCTCCAGTGTGTAAGCTCGATTTTTCCAAGAGTTCGATTGTGCATTGTTGCCTCGAGCGGAATCGTATAGACACACGGCTATAAAAAAAAGTCCTTGCGCGATTTATATTTAATCGTGTTTCGATTTTACTAGGTTTAACAAGTCAACGCCCTTCTATTTCAGTATCGCTATTTGCTAATGCAGAAATAATTTAGCTTGATTAGTATTTTGTGTATTTTTCGTGTCCATTTATAACCGGAGGTTTATACCGGTGTGTGTAGCACATCAAAATTTCACACGATCTCGGTGACTAATTCAATTATCTTTTTATAAAACAAACTTTTCTTCATCTTTTTCTTTGGATACTGTCGCGTAAAAGAATTAGCGACTGTACTTTCTTTGTAGATTGTAAAAATACATTAGGTTATACATGTATCTTTTTTTATTGTACATCATAAATTATACATGCTCGTTCTCTTGATTAATCAGCGCTTAATAGAGATGCCCACAAATCAAAGTAATTGTAAAACTGTTATCCACGAAGGAAGAAAAATCAATTCGATTAAATCTGTAAAAAGAAGCATTATTCGACGAATGGCGTAGAATCATCCGAGAGAGATCGGCAATAGAAGTCCTTGCCTTTCACAACGCGCGACCGAACACAATGCATGCGCGCATCATCGGTGTTAAACGCGATGAGTATATATGACTACTTAGAAATCGTCAGTAATTAGCAATTAGTGGCAGCCCGCGGCGGGCGCAAAACCAATCTCCAATACTGCACCCGCGCGTGCATGAATTTCTGTACGTATACACGTAAGCAAGCAGCAGAGAGCGATCGCGCAAAGTCCGAGAAAAACAATATATCGGCAAGGCCAACACTCGCTTGCATACCAAACTGCCTAGCGCATATGATAATTGCACTCGGAATCCCGCTGTCTCACATTGTGAATCACGCTCTTATTATCGTATATACATATACAAGTGTGGACAAGGCTTGAGGGGCACATAAGCGCGCGGTATTCAAATCGTCGAGCGAAGCGATTCGATAATCCGCGTAATAATGGGACGGATTGCGAGATGTAGTCAATGGCGGCTATATACATACGCGGCGGCCTGCTATTGTTTAGACGCGTGTTCCGGTTGTAGCTCGATGTGTGCCGTCAGTGTATATCTATATATTAGTCCTGTAGCGCACCTTTGGGCGGCCCTCGCGAGATTTCTGCAGCACGCGCGCGCGCGAGAGAGAGAGAGAATGAGAGGACGCGGAGACACGCTTTGCCTGTGCTCATGCATGAGGCTGTACAGGCTGCTTTGTGTCGATCGCGCTCTCTCGTGGAATGTGTGCCCCATGTATTTGCGGTTTCGAAACTTTTTTTCGCGATCTCTGCAGCCTCGCGATCAGCTTTGTCTCTATAGCTGTCTGTCGCTGGTAAAGAAAGAAGAAAAAAAAAAACTGGCGAAGTAGGTCGCGTAGTTTATCGGCGCGATTCGGCACTTTCGGTCTCGATTTTTTTTTCTACGGGCTGCCTTTTGCGAGTGTGTGGCCCCAGAGGTATATACGAGCACAGCGGAAAGATTGTTCATTATCGATAAAGATTTTCGGACGTGGCGATTGAATTTCTCTCTCCTCAAGAAGACGATTCCAAAATATATATTTCCAGTCTCGGTGTCTCTATTGTATAGGGACTGGAAGCGATCGAGTGCTCGAGCGTCTGTATACGATCGAGCGAGCATCTGATAAAGGCCTTAATCGAGGAGAATTACAAAACTCCATTGCGAGAGAGAGACTCGACTTAGTCGGGCGACGGTGGACGCGAATAACTGCGAGCAGCAGTTGGATAGAGAAAATGAGAGAACGAGTGAGAGAGAGAGAGAGAGAGAGAGAGAGAGAGCGAAATGACATTGGAAGCGGTCGTTGGAGAGTTCGAGCTGCGCTGACATTTCAATTTGAACATTTACTTTCCAGTCCGTCATCGTTAACGAAACTGAAAGCGTGTCTCGAACCACCGCCGCTGCGCTGCCGAGCTTCCAAACGTTTAGCTTCATGAGCTGTGAGCTATATAGATCGATAAGAGCAGCACAAAAGAAAAAGCGCTCCCCGTTGGCAGCCGAGAAAACCGCCATATACATATACACACACACGGATGAACGAGAGAGAAAGAGAAGGAGTTAGCGAACCCGAACTGCAATCGATATGGTCCGTTGTACAATTATACCGTGACGCCTGTGTGCCCCCTTTTTTCCTCCTCAAATCTCTCTCTCTCTCTCTCTCTCTCTCTCTCTCTCACTAGCTCCAAGCGGCGCACGCAATTATATATGTACGCGAAATCCATCGATTACACGGCCGCCTTCTAGTCTATATTAACGTGACGCTGCTGATCCGTGCCCCGCGCTCTACTCGGTTCCTCCGTTTAAAACTCCTCTATAGACACATATGACGGAGCGGTTCGAAAGGAGGGCTTAATTGATTGGAGAGAGAGAGAGAGAGAGAGGAAGAGAGACGCAGCAATAGCAGCAAGCGACGGGCCTTTAATTAACCGCAGAGCCCCACAGCGGCGTCGTCATCGCATTCTTTGCGGCCGGGCACAGGCAAAATTGACACGTAAAGACGAGAGCGCGGCTGTGTTGTCGACGCGCAAAAATCTATTTGCACGAATGCCGATAGATTTTTGTCGATTCGTCCACAATCTCGATGCGAGATCTGCCTTTCTCTCTCAACTTTGTTGTATGAACCTCCACCTCTCCTGTCCTGCCTGTCGCGCGCGATTCTGCACGAGACCAATATGTTTATGTGTTTGTATGAGAGAGAGATGGAAAAAAGGAGTATTACTACACAATCACGGTATATAAAGAGCGTGTTTAAACATGTATCAGACTATGTGTCTGACGTTCCGCCAATGCAAATTGTTAAGCTTTTTGCGTTGAAAATTTATATTTTCAGTCGACTGCAAGAAAAAAAGGGTACAGGAATTTTCCCTGTTATAAGCAACTGCAGCTCACATTATTTAACTTTGTATTATATACCTATATAATATAGAAAAGAGCACACACACGCTCTGCGAATAAATACATAAAATATACAAGTGCTCCACGAGCGTTTAATAACGTTATAATTACACGCGGGACTCGTTAAAAAAACTGTTTAGGGTATAAAAATACGCTCACGCAAGCATCGATGAGAAAAGCACATATATACAGGTTGACGCAGTCGCGCTGCAACGCATTAAAAGCAACGAAATAATGGCATCGCTCGCTCGCCGCCGCTAATTATCAGTATTACCATGCGCAGAGAGACATTCCAGAACGCTATTTGATGCTCTTCTTCTGCAACCTCGGCCGCGCGCTGCAGCTACCACGGAGCGCAGAGAGAGAGAGAGAGAGAGAGGCAGGCTGTTGCACGCATATACGCGCAAAAACGTCAAGAATTTACGCACACCCTTATTAAGTGCGCCGTGCATAGGCCGCCGCGAGTGTGTCGCCTAGCCGCATCTTTAAACATCATCTGCACGATACCTACATCTCCGAAGAATTCGTTGGGGCATGCAAATGCGGAAATCCGCGCACGCGCGCACCGAGGAGAGAGCAAGTGCAGTTCCTCACGGCTGCAGAGGAGCGCGCCAAGCCGCTATCCGCGGGCGTATCAGCGCATATAATGACAGCAATAAGCGACGTGACCGTTCGTCACTTCCGTCGCGCAGCAGCGGCGGCAAAAGGCTTTTAATGCCCGGGCTCTCTTTCTCTCTCTCTCTCTCTCTCTTCCAACCTGCGCCTCAGCTCCTCTGCGTGCAGTGTGTATACGGACACTTTCCAAGCGCGAGAATGAAGAAGACGCGATGGAGAGGAGAGAAAGATAGAGAGAGAGAAGAGCGACGTGTTTTCTCTCGGGGGTCCGAGTCATTGAACCCTCGCGCCGCGAGTGAGGCGCGCAACGGCCGTCCTCCTCTCTCTCTTTCTCTCTCACTAGCTCAGCTGGGCAAGAGCCGTCGAAGGAGAGGGGAAAAAAAGAGTAAGGAGAGGTATATATCGTTTGTTGATTCTGTGGGAGAGCATATAAGCGCGCGTCTGTGTGTGTACGTGTACGTGTGTTTGGATTAGAGCGACGCCCCGAGAGCTGAGCGCCTCCTCGCGATGGGTTTCTTTTTTCTTTCTCGACGTTTTTTTGGGTCGCCTTTCGTGTTTGCCTTTTTGCCTTGATCGGCAATGACTTGGGCCTACTACGCTTCGACTTCCTGCTGCTGGTTACTTTAATTTGCGAGGCATGAGCGACGTTAATGCGGCCTCTGCGACCGACGACTTCTGATATGCCGAGCGCTTATACACATTTTTTTACCCCCTTGGTCTTTTTCTCTTCTTTTTTTTTTTTACGTAATAAGCTGATTTTTCCAGTTTTGTAATGGTCGCTTAGCAGTTTTTGTTTTTTTCTCACCTTGCGGTAAATCCTATATAGATGAAATCCTATTTAATATGTATTATAATAAACAAATCCACCAGGATAATTTAATACATATTTTTACGCTTTTCACTGTGCCGCGAATTAAGTGCTAATTAAAAAGTTATAGAGTCTTCCTATAATTTTAAATCTAAAAGCTTTGAAGGTCTTCCGCGATAAAAGCTTTGAGAATTTTTCATAAATTTGCCTAGATTATGTAACTATTATAAACTTTTTCTTTCAGGGAACAAAAATCTTCATTTTTCCTCGAGAGGCCCGTAAGTCAACGTTAAATCTAATGCATTTGCATTACTTATTTACCATATTACTCGAGAGAGTAAAGTATAAAGAGCGCCAAAATGAAGCTGTAGTAAATATAAGTATTATATGAATCCCAAATAAGGCGATTGCTTAAGTACATTATAAATAATGATTTTGTGCAATAATTACGCAGCCTGACGTTATTGATCGGCACTATTTATGAGATAATATTTTATCGAATTCAATCTGGATATGAATTCATTATATGAAATATTAAATTTTGAAATATTATAATGAGATCACTCAAGTCTCTCCGATTCTGTATATTAAATTGGTAAATTAGCTTTCTATGATCTGAATGTTGTACAGACACTTTTAAGTGATCGCTCTCTATTATTTTTATTCCTAGGAATATGAATTAATTTTAATTGCAGATATAAGTTATTCCTGATTCCTAAGATTTTATTTTTAAAACGCAAGTACCTATTAGTCTTGATACCGACATCACATGGTATGAAGTCCATCCAAATAGGATACTTTCCATCAACTGCATTCCTACTCCTACGGAATTCAAAATCAACGAAAGCTCCCTTCTATCCCAAGAATGAAAAGAGGGTTTAAGCAGAACAAAACAATAACAAAAAAATCCCAGCGGAAATGAGGAGCTGTCGAGTGGTACAGCAGCAAGATTGTCTTGTGGAGTGCTTCCGCATATACTTTGCCGTAATATACCGACGATCGCTCAATCGTGACTTTAGGCGGGGCACAAGCAGCAGCAGCATCAGCGGCAGTGGCGAGTGTAGAGCAGCAACACAGCAGCAGCAGCAACAGTGAACTTAATGAAAACGAATAGACAGGCCGTAGCTGCTGCTGCTGCTGCTGCTGGTGCCAGCTTCCGCGATTATCGACCTCCTCTCGCTCGCTCGCGCGCGAATTATCGTAAGAGCTAATCGCGAAAGGGAATCGAGGGGATATACAGCGCGAGAGAGCAGCTGGTATGTAATATATAAATGCTCGTGTCGAGGCACGAGCAGCCGATCAGCGAGATCACCTACTTACTGTATCATTATAAAACGAGATTTGTCCAGAAAGCCAATCGCGCGCGACGGCCGCGGCGGATCGATCGCATCTCGGATTGGAATTATGTAATGTATTTGTAGATGCCTGATATTCGCACCGGTAATAAGGGTGACCGCGCGACTCGCCTCCTTTTTTT
>UELU01142198.1:40567-65844 GCA_900490025.1 Megastigmus dorsalis
CATTTGGCACAACCCCCAGCTGGTCTGCACCGGTTATTTTATATTTTAAAAAAATTTATTTTTTCGTTGGAGACGAACGTTGCAAACTTCAGACTCATCGTGTCGAGGCACGAGCAGCCGATCAGCGAGATCACCTACTTACTGTATCATTATAAAACGAGATTTGTCCAGAAAGCCAATCGCGCGCGACGGGCCGCGGCGGATCGATCGCATCTCGGATTGGAATTATGTAATGTATTTGTAGATGCCTGATATTCGCACCGGTAATAAGGGTGACCGCGCGACTCGCCTCCTTTTTTTTCCCTCTTGCTTTCGTCATTTTAAACGAGCTCAACAATTGGAAAGTACAGCGCGAGTGATATTTGTGTGGATCGCGTGAGAGGCGGTGGGGACGCCGGAATTATTATCTCTCGAAAAATGTATACACCAAAAATATAAAATTCTTACGTAATATATACGATTCCCGTATTTATATATTTCATCGGTTTCGTAAAGACTCGATGATTTAATGCATCATTAAGAGTAAAACGAAACGATTCGATAATGCGCGCCCACAAATTATTCAAACGGCGAAATGAGTGTGAGCTCAGAGAGAGTTCATCATCATCTTCAGCCATTACCTTTGCAAGAGCTGACTTTAATAAAAAATCACCGTCACTTTCTTCTTTGCCATTAACTTGAGAGATGTAGCGCATACGTATCCGTCACGAGTATACATATACACACGTGACCTCGATCAACTCAATTCACGAATAATGATTAATTAACTGCGAACAGGCGAAAAAAAAAAGACTAATCGCGCCTCTTCCACAACTAATTACCGCTCTTTAATTCGACGAAAAAAGAAAAGAAAAAGAAACAAGTGCGCGAAAGAAAGAGAAAACAAGAGTCAAAACTTCTATCTACTTAGCATGAATCAACATCCATTAATCATGCGCGAGTTATATGACGTGGACATCGAGAGAGAGAGAGAGAGAGAGAGAGAGAGAGAGAGAGAGAGAGAAAAGAAATTTTTTCGATTACCGAAATCTGAAAGTAAGATGCGCGAACGCGCGTTACATTATTAACCGAGCAGAAGAGCTTTCATCGATCGTCCGAGGAGACAGCCGCGCAGAACAAAAAATGTCCGCACCTATGTAAATCTGATGAAGCAGCGTCGTCGAATAACAGAAAGCCGTTTAATGCAAGTTATAAAAGAGAGAAAGCATCCCTCTCTCTCGGTGATTTCCATTTTCATGCAGATGAGGAGAGAAGCCCCAGGTGAGCAAGGGGAAGGGGGAAGAGAGCAGAAAAAAGCATCCAAAGACAAAGAGTAAACGCAGAGTCCACTCGAGAATTGGCGAGATTAGCATTGCACAAGAGAGAGAGAAAAGAGAGTGAACGAGGAAATGCGATAGCTTTGCGCGTACGTTCGAAAAGTTCCAACGTCGAGTTCCGCCGTACACAAACGTATAAACTGGACCACGTGGAAATTCTGAAGTTGTACATATACATTTCCCTCTCCTCGTATACCTATATACACAATAGAGCCACACCATCTTTTTTCTCTTGCCGTCATAAAAATATATGCGCAGTGAATCCGTCGCGCAGTACGAAGAGGGAGAGCGAGAAAGAACGAGAGTTTGCGCGCGGGGAGAGAGCTTATTTTCGAGTTCGCCTCCTCCCGCCACCGTCGCCGCCGCCGCCGCCGCGTGCCTTAACGACTTTACAATGCAAATTGTTCAAATTGCCCAACAATCACGTAACTACTGCCTCGCGCTCTGCACTCGAACCCGGTGCCAAGAGTTGCATTAAATAAAATTTACCGAGTTAATCCCCTCTCTCCTTCCTCCGTTTTGTGGGCTTCTTCCCTCCTCTCTTCCAGCCCAGCGTCTCTCTTTTCTACACTTATGGGAGGCTTTAGCGGGAAAAAATATGCGAGTAGCTAACGGATCCGAAGTACCCAACAATGGAAGCAACGGCTATAAGGGAGCGTCCACTCTGCTTTCTCTCTCTCTCTCTCTTCCTTCTTCTTCTTCATCTTTTTTGTTTTTCTCCTGCTTCTGGTATGCATAATGTTCCGAGACTTTTAATGGCTGCGGCGCGACTCTTCTTCGGCTTTCTCTCTTTTGCGCCTCCCATTGGAGAACTGAGTATGCAAAGTATTTTGATAAAAATTTAAAGTCCCCGCGAAATAATGACCAGAGATTTTTATGTATAAGTGTGATTTTCTTCATGAATTCGTAAATAAAAGAAAGACGTTTTTTTTTCGAAAAATTAACGTATAAGGACAAAATAATACGATAGAAATTGCAAAGTTTAGCGGAAAATCAAGTATATAATGCACAGTTAAGCACTTTAAAATTCTTCAAAAAAGTACTGTAAATTTCTTTTTGAGTCCCACTATCTGTACTCCCCTTTTAAAGTTGCCTCCAAAAAAAAGGGCTTTAATGCCTTACTAATTTCCAAAGTGCGGCAACTCCGGCCAACTTAACCCTTAACGAAGAGAAAAAATAAAGAAAGAATATCCCTGTGACCGTGTAAAAGTTAATACAAACAATTCGACGCGACGTTTTCATCGCATTATTCGGACATTACCACGCGCGAGAAAAAGAGCGCCCACGAATAATTACCAGCTGCTGCCGTTGCCATCGTCGCCGTCGCGTCCTCGTCCTCGTGATTATTCTAAGCTGCAAAAGAATGACGCGCAATCTTCTTAATTAAGGAAATATGAGACGCAGCGAGGCGAAAGCAAACTTTTTAAATTCACAGCTAAAAGGTGGCGAGAAAAGTGGAGAAAATTACTCCTGTGGCCCAACAAGAAAGAGGGGCAAAATGTATACATCTCCGAGAGCCTTGAACGCCGCTCGGGACGAGAGAAAATTATGTCGTTAGAACGGAATAAATACGAAAAAAGGACAGAGTTGAAAATTTTCGAGTGCGATTGTTAACCGTTTCGTAGTAGTTGCGATATCGCGCACACTCGGCAACTTCCGTCCATCTCGGTCCCTCCGCGATGCGGCACCACTGAAGAGAAAAAACGATCGCTTCGCTTATACTTGGCAGCTAGGATCGCGCGTTTTGCGCAATCCTCTCGCGCTGTAGCAGTAGCGATTTAAAAAAAAAACTCTCCCACGGCTTCGACGGTGACAGCCGCGGAGGCACGACTATATACCAAGCCGCGCGACACGTCGGAAGAGAGTGGAAACCGCTCGTTTTTCCCCCTGTGCACATCGGTAATACACCTTTGCGAAACCCTCGCGCGACGAGGCTGCCTCCTACATTTTAGCATAATTAATTCGCTCCTCGTTTTTTCGTCGTTCTCGAACGCACAAAGAAAAAGAGCAATTCTCCGCGCGCAAGAGATGCCTCGTGCGGTTCTTGCCCACAAGGAGATGGCGCGATAAAAGTATATGTTAAGAGCTACATCATTAATCCCGCGAGCATACGCGTGCGCATAAAAAACCAGCTCATTTGCTCGTTGGATTTTACAAATGATTAATAGCACGCGCGCGCATTTAACGATCGCCACGGCACCGCAGTGAAATCACGATAAATCAGAATTATCGTTATTGCAGTGTGCGATGGCGCGGTGTGCGAGTCTGTGCACCGCGCGACACACCGAACGCGCGCCCGAAGATATTGTGGCGTACATAGAGGCAGCGCGCGAGGAATGGGGGAAAACGTTTTGCGAAGGAAATTCTGGGAGATCGGCAAGGCGGAAAGGAATTCCAGCTTGCCGCGCGCGCTCGCGAAATCCCGGAGAATCGATAAAGCATCCTTTTTCCCTCGGCCGATCGCCCATAAACCGAGGCCGCAATAATAGCCGAGCGCCGCCGAGAGGAGAATGCACCGGGGCGCTTTTTGTACAAAGGAAGGATTTTTAATCTCTCGTCCAGGCTGTGTGCAGTGTGTTTTATCTATATATATAAATCTCGCTGCGGTATATATCCTTGTTCTAAAGGATAAAGCCCAAGTATTAATACAAATGAGCTCGGCCGCGAACGATTCGCCCTCGTCACAGTTTCATCCCTCTTATATATACCTTTTAATTTCCCATCGGTATCCAAGCTATCCGCCTCCACGAGAGTCCCAGTTGGCAAACTTTATCCACTTTGTTGGCGATAATTGAAAAGAGAGAGAGAGAGAGAGAGGCAGAGAGAGAGCGGGGGTCCGATTTGCTAAAATCTTACTGCAACTTCCTCGCTCTCGCAGCAGCCATATTGAACATTTTCAAAATGCGCGTGTACAATGTTATTCCGCAACGACTTTCTTTTTCCCACAAGAAAATATCCGAGCCGGTGAGAATAATTGCAATACGCGGCGTCCGCCTCTCGGTGCGTCTTAACTGCCCATAAATAAGTAGCCCTTGACGTGTAAAAAAAACGACCGCGACATCTACGTAAAAACAGGGAAAGGATATACACACATGCGTGTAAATTGTCCCGTGAACAACCTACTTTCACTCGCAATACCTAATCTCAACTCAAAAAGTCTCATCACTATAATATGCGTCTGCGGGTATCGTCGCTAAAACAAACAACGCGTCGAACGAGTCACTGATGCGCGAAAAAGACCCTCGACGTCGCATTCATTTGTAATTCCGAATGATAAAAGAGCACACGCTGTCCGCGACGCTCTGGAAAATCCGCGGGAAAACGCTCTCGCGGCCCAGGCGGCCTTTCATATGTCTTTTGTTTATATGCGAGCTGAGGCTCGCGGCAGAGGGAGGAGAGGAGCTCGTTAATGGGCTTCGCTCGGTGCCGCGTCGTGACTTCGTTAACGAGTCGTATATACGCGCGGGGCGGCAAGCTAAAGTGCCTGCTACTGCTGCAGAGAGTGGATGGGTAAACGTTGTTAGCGAGGTTGGACCGGGCTGCCGTCGCCGCCGCCGCCGCTGCTGCTGCTGCTGCTCTACGTAGGGCCAATTGCGCGTGCGGAATTATGCCGGTTTAGGAGCTCTCTGCTGGTGCTGGTGCTGCTGCTGCTGCTACTGCCACCCCACATCTTATACTCGCACGGATAGCCGTGCCAACCCTCCACACACGTGCTTACGATCGTATCTCTCGCCGACTGAGATTTATTCTTTCCATCTTCTAAGTGGATTTGAGGCCGGTATGTTTTTAACATTCCATATAATTGAATTTTGTTATATTATATTAAAAGGGTAAGCGCTGCGTGTATGTGAAAGTTATATCCTTTTCATTTTATACTTTAATTGCTTTATGCTGGTGATATTATCATTATCTAAAAGCAAGATTATTTTTTTTGTACTTTTACACCACTTTCTACAGCACTAAAATAACAGCAGTTATAAGATTAAAAAATCATTCAATCGACGAGATAGAAATTAGTCGTTCAATTTTACGCCGAAGAGAAATGTAATTAAAAATTTTCCAACAAAAGAGGGCAATAAAATAATTATGGTTTCATGTTACTGTGCGACAATGAAAACTTGAAACTTATTTCTAATGGATTTTCATTTTTACGAGACTTGTAGCTAGTACAATATCGCTTCTCAAAGTTTTCCTTACCCCGCAGGAACAAACATTGTTGTGTGCATTAAGGATCGCAGAATTTTATTGTGTCGAAACTTGAATAAAATTTCAATTTAAAAGACATTCTCTCGAGCTTTACGGTGTTGTAAAACTTTGTGTTTTCTTAGGTGTGGCTAAGTTACGACAAGGAAAGTTACACGCTCCGCGCCCCCAAGTAAACTAGTAAAGAGGCAACTTGGCCATCTTACGCCTGAATTATCGGTTTTAAGGACCAGCCGCACTTATGATACATCCTACGATATAATAAACCACTATTATTCAAATAACAGAAGAGATAAATAACTTCTATTGCATTTTTCATACTGGCACATCGCGCAGACGCAGCGACAGAGCAAAACCATCGGATTTCAATAAATCTCGATTCTTCGCCAATCATATAGCCAAGTAACAATAACAATCGGACAGATAAAGGTCAGAAAAACACTTCAATCTCAGTCATGAAAAACGTAAATGAAAAAAGAAAATGGCAAAAAACCAAAAAAAAATCCAGCGTAATCGCACTTTTAATCCAGCGAGCTGCACACGGACGCATACACACACACACTCTTGTAATGCTTTGCCCGCGTGCACTCTGAAGATCGACAAAAAGCTCTCTCTCTCTCTCTCTCGCAGAGTCAAAGCACGGCCGAGCTTTTTTATTGAAATTTTCACAGGGCACACGGCGAGCTGGGTGACAAAAAAAGCGGCCACGACCTTTCGGCGCGACGGAGTGACGAAAAAAAAAGTGTGGTTCGCGAAAAGAAAGGGGTGGCAGAGAGAGGGGACGGGGAGGGGCAGGGCACAGAGAAAAAAAAAGCGCGTCGACGAAGCAAAGAGGGGCCGGGCGCGCAAAGTAACGTATAACGGCGGTAATTGCTTTTGCAAATGCGCTCTGATTTGCCTGCATTAACTGGCGTTCCCTCGTATCTCTCTGTGTCTCCCGCGCTCGATTATTATTAATGAACGAATTAATCAGCGAGCAAGACGAGGCGCGCGCGTGCCTCTGCACAGCAATGCGCCCATCCACACTGCACGCACATGCACACACGCACACACACACTGCACATGTGCATGTGTGTGCAAGCTGTTTATTCTCTGTTCCATGCTTCTGGCATCGTTCGATTGGATATACATGTATATATGTATATTCGTCAAGCTCACTCTTTTCCATATCTTCCCGCTCTCGCTCAGTTGGAAGCTCATTTACTAACGAATTTCATCTATGGTTGCACTAATTAACGCAATTAAAAGTTTTCTCGCTGTTGAATTTATAAATGGATGAAAAAGGTGCGCTATGCCGATGTGTATAAATACTGTAGACTGGTGATCGATTCAAGAGAGATTTTCCCACATTCCCGCGATAATGTATATAACGGTAAGTTTTTCGGAGTCTGCCTGTCATTAATTACGCTACGTTATCAGGCTGCACGGTATAACATAATAATGAGTAATATTTTCTTTTCCAAAGAGTTTACGATGCTTGTATGCCCGCAAACGACGAGATGTGATGAGTTATGATCGATTTCCCCTTGCAGAAGCTAACCGTGCAGAAAGTAGAGTAATATATTCAACTGATGTTTATTTCCACTCCGATGGCGATAAGAAATGAGGAATAAAACAGTCCACCTTAACCGGAACAATTTCGAAAACAGTCTCTTGAAAAAATAGTTGAGATCTATAAAGCCTCGACCAGGTCATGCATAATAATCATGAAATTCACGAGCGAATTAGTTTACATCAGGTGCACACAGGACCGTCCATCCGCGTACCAACTGCCAGAGCACCGACTGCACATGAATTTCACTCATTCTATATTCTAAATTAAAAGAAATCTCCGAAATAAACGTGCGGCATAGCGAAATGAAAAAAAAAAAAGAATGAGGGGATGCGAAGTAAAAGTCCTCCTTTTCGTATAGTGTCGTATGCAGAAGCTCGTTGTTCTGCATTCTGCGCGGGTAAAAAAAAAGGCCAGTTAAACATTTCCAACTCTATACGTGTGTGCAAAATATATACAGAGAGGGAGAAAGAGAGAGAGAGAGAGAGAGAGAGAGAGAGAGAGGGACTGTTGGGCAACAACCTCATTTTGAAGTGGCAAAGTCTCTACGGTTCGGTTCACTCGCAAAGAGAGGGAAAGACAGTAGAGAGAGAAAGAGAGAGAGAGAGCCGAGGTTTTCTCTCTATACAAATGCAGAGAGACTGCGGAATCGTGTGTGTCATTGAAACGAAACAAGATTAATCGAACCACTACCTCGCGAGAGCAGCGCCGAATCTATCTATACTACCTCTACACATGCAACAAGGTACACACAGGTATAAGCACTCTCTCTCTCTCTCTCTCGCTCCAGTGTATCGTGACTAGTTACGGAATCGCAGTAAACTGCTCTTACTGTGTACGTGCGCGAAATAAAGAGGATCGGAAAGAGAGAGCAGTCCAATTACACATATATTTCGCTAGGCGATACACATACACTCGATATATATATAAATTCGCGGCTAATATATATTTTATATACAAGCCGGTGTGTATGAAGAATCGTAAAGAGCATCCGCGAGTCCGTATTAGCTTTTCCTTTTTATTCGATAAAAGAATAGCCATGAAATTGAGGTCTAACCGCCGACGCGTTAAGAAAAACCAACGAAATTGCGCGCGTATAAAAATTAACGACGCATCCATCATAAAGTGATTCATAGGCGTCGTATAACATGCTTAAGTATCACATTCCGTCCTCACTTTTTGAGCCATAATTTTTATACATTCCCGAATGCTCTATATATACATATAAAAGGGGGGGGGAGTAAGAGAGAAGTCAAAGCGACTCTCTGTCTCTGCGCCTTTATCAATTCCACAGGAGCCGCGGGGTTACCAGAATCGATTAACCATCGAATATCGGCTCTGCACTACTACTCGGCGACTGCTCGGTTTATATTGCCAAGTCGATCTAGCCGCAAGATATCGCAAGCGGCGGCTTGCGCGCGCGCAAGGCACGACTATCTGTCTCTCGGGCACAAAACTCGTGCGCAACGCTCCCCTAAACTTCTCTCTCTCTTTCTCTCCTCGCGTACATAATAATATAACGTCGACAGAGTAGAGCCGCAATGCGTTTTTGTGTGTGTGTGTGTGTGTGTGTGAGAGAGGGAGAGAGATAGAGTATACATATGCATACGTACATGTGCACGACGCGATCGTGAATCCACAAATTCGCGTTCGCGTGTATGCGCTCGTGGTCGTTGATGTATGTGAGCGGGGGAGAGGGGGAGGGGAATGCAGTGGCAGAAAAGGAGGATTTTTTTCACGCTCCAAATCGCGCAAGCGCAAGCGCGCACAGAGCGAGGAAAGTGATCCTTTTCAGGCCTAAGTGCCTGGAAAATCGCGTGAGCGATAGGTAGAAAAAGAGACCCGGAGAAAGACTCTATCGCTCGCGCGCGCGCGCGCTCAACTGTGTTTACGTGTATATCCATGTGTGTCTCTCTATGTGTGTGTGTGTGTGTGTGTGTGTGTGTGTGTGTATGTGTCTGCGGCAGGGAGTAAAAAGGTGTATACAATGCAGCTACAGAGCTATTTTGCATAGAGAGAAGCGAGAGCGAATCGGAATTGCGAATGCGCGCTCGCCACGGTTTAAACTGCTTCTTGAGAGTCCTCGAAAATAAAAAGCTTTTTTTATGACTCTACAATGTGTGATTTTCCTCTCTTTCTCTTCTCTTTCTCTCTCCTTTCGGAGATTTTAAACTGATTAATATAAAATCAATTCCGCTATGAGTATTGTACAAAAGTAGAATTTATTATTTTTGCAGCAGCATCAGCAGCAGCAGCGTTTTGTTTTATTCCATCGCGCATTTCAATGCCACAGCCGCGATCTTTATTAGAATGTTATGTTAATCCATCAATTCTTTATTCGTACAGACGCAGAGCACAACGTATGACGCGGATATTGTGAATAAATTAGGCGCGAAACAAGAACACTTATACCATTTACAAACATACGAGGCGCGAAAGCCCGTAAATCATTATGCGAGAGAATCGATATGACTGGAATAATAGATACGCTTAACAACTATTATATTACAATTTCAAATGCTGTTCAAACGATCAATTAGAATTCGCTGATCCTGTTCTGGTTAATGCTACCTCGTTGCATTCAAAATCCATTAGATTCGTGTCGATTAAGTGTCCAATTCCAAGATTTGTACCATCCTCGATGAGAGATAAAGACTAAACTGTATAGCTCGTATAACAAAAAAACTTCCCATCCATGCACAAATGATTTCTTCATCATGCAAACCGCGGTTTTTCTCATCAAACCGTGCACTGCACACACACACACACACACACACACACACACACTTACACACATATACACACACAGGCGCGGATTCTTTCTCATCGAACTTTTTTCACCATCGCTAATTAATCAAAGCCGGCATCAACTCATCTAAGCGCCATTTTTTCCTCGCTCCACCGGCAGCCCAGAACGTCCATTACGGCAGCCAGATAATTATCAGTCAGAGCAATTAAGGCGCGAACAAAGGACTTTTTCGCGCGTGCACCGCACGCGCATATATCCTTCTCACGCACTCTGGAGCAGAGCACGCGCGCGCGCGGGAAAAGTGAAACTCGGGCGTGTACACCGCCGCCACCCAAGTGTCAGTCCACTATATATCTATACGTTATATGTGCACTGCGCACAAGTTGCATGCAAAGGTATATGCGAGAGGGAAAGCGCTTTCGCACTGTCTGTCGATTTGCAGCGCTTTTTTTCTTCCTCCGCGGAAATGAGAGGGAAAAAGCAGTCACACACATACACACACACACACACATATATACACATGATGCTTGCGCACGCATCGCTTATCGTTTCTTTTTTCTTTCGTCTACCCCGGTTGTTATACCGCAGCGATACCATAAGTCGCGCGGAGCTGTTGCACTCTTTCATGCTTCGGTGCACTTTTGTCAACTCTCTTCAAAGCTCTCTGAGGCTCTATCTTTTTTTTCCCCCTCGATCCGTATAACCTGCAATCATGTCATTAATTTCTTTATCGGCATTGCAACTCGTTAACGTTTGACACGAATCTTTAGAGTTTCATCTGGGGGATTAATATGAATTTTTGTGAATGACACGCATTTTTTTTATCTCCGAATTAATTGCAAGACTGCGAATATAAGATAACAAAACATTATTAAAAGTACAACTTAACTTTTATATACAATAGTTGCCGTCCCTACATAGAATTTCTCATGCAATAAAAATGTAAATCAGTTTCCGATTGTTAAATTAATGCTTAAATTGCCGTTATTGGGTGCGAATTGCAATTTCCTTATAGAAAATCCTCAAATACTGTACTTATATTGTCCTGCAGCTCATCTTTCAAAGTTGGAAAGTTCAACGTGGCCAATCGCTGTATGTATATTTAACAGCAGCAAGTATACAGCTGCACAAGTCGCGAACACCCTTACGCAACACGCGATTAATTATTGCAACAAACCATCTTCCAACACACGCACACACACATCCACAGACACAACAACGACGCGGAGAAATGAAAAACTAGACCACAAGCAAGCAGCAGCAGCATCAACATCAGCAACAGCAGTGACCAATCGAGCGTAGCCATAGCAGTGGCAAGCAGTACACGCGTTCACACACACACGCACACACACACACGTATGGAGACACATGTCTCGTTTCTTTCGTCTCCCACGGGTCGAGCGAGCTTATGCTCGTGGACGCAGCAGCAGCACAAGGGAATGCGCAAGCCATAGTCGTGCAGCGGCTCTCGCCACGAGGACGAGGCACACGAAGCATTTACATTACGCTTCGCAGCTGTCAAGCTCAGGTGTGCGGGAGTGTGTGTGCGTGCGTGTGTTTGTGCGAGCGCGGGTGTGCAGAGCAGCAACGGGTTCTCTAAAACAGTAAAGCCGCTCGCCGGTCGCCGCTCGCCGCTGTTGCTGCTGCTGCTGCTGCTGGCGCTTTTGTTGTACGGTTGCGCCGAGCGTAAAGCAAGTCAGAGAAATATAGAGGGAGAGACCCACTGGCCTATAACCGAGGCCTCCTATATGCTTCTGCTGCTCTGTGCACGCCGAACTTTGTTGCTGTTGGATCCGCGGATTTCGGTGTGACGGGGATTGCGCGTCGACCGCGGAGCAATTAATGCACGCGTCACTCGTACACGCTTGCGAATCGACGTTGAACAATGGCCTATGAGGAAGAGGTACCAGCTGATATCGACCTTGGACTTCTGTATGTATATATCTGTACATGTATGCACGCGTTCTCTGAGCGATGATGTTTGGCGTGATAAAAATACTCCTGGCATGGCTTTTAGAAAATTTTGTAGAGCGGCAACTATTTCAGAGGGGTGTTTAATACAATTCGCTATATGTATATATGATGAAAGTGAGAAACTCCTTTAATTAGAAGAAAAAGTACCGTTAAAGTTGCAGTATGACAAGTGCTGGTGTATTCAAAGGAGAACCAATTTAAAGAGTAAAGAGTTGCGTTTAACGAGTTTGGATCAAGGTTGGGTTTATACGGGCGCAGGACATTGTTATCAGAGATTTCCCCGTAATTCCCTTTCAATTAAAAGGAAATAATGAATAAAGTCGCAAAAAGCTAAAAGAAAGTTCTGAAATTCAACGTTGCGCGATGCTCAAAGAGAGAGACGACGACCAGCTGTGATGTATTACGCTAACGCGAGCAGTGTCTCTGTAAGGCTTCCAGTTTCCTGCATGCGCGAATTTAATCGATGTAGCAAACCGTCAAAAACATTATGTTGTTAAGGATTTATGAAATCATCGGAGTATACGAGAATTACGGTAAATATACAATTTCTCAACGTCGTTTTACTGGTATTCTATAAATAAGCCAAGCACACGAGTAAAGCTATCAATTTTCCAAAAAGTCGTTTAAAATAAACTCGCAATTTATAAAAGAAAATATATATAAGTAATGCAAAAAATCAATATATAGCAGAACAAGTTTCCCGAGGTGTCGGTACCGCCAGGTTTATGGCTACACATCGCCGCGCGCAGCGCAGAATATAATTAGCAGACGAGCGACAGCGCAAAAAATGAACGTCCCGTTACTTAACGAAATAGAAGTGATGAGAAGAAAAAACAACAAAAACATACGCGGATATATATACATGTATATATAAGCGTTATATATCATACGAAAGCATCAGTACGCGTACATGTTTAATTCAACGGAATCGAGCGCTGGCTTATGCTTGCGCGTGGGGGGCTTTGAATGCCCTTTCGCTCGAGGCTAACGGCACAAAAAAAAAATGAAAAATCGAAATCATGCATCAATCAATTTTGACCAACGAGGTTACGCATTGAAATCCAAGCGATATATTTGTGGCGCGGAGAACGTTGGCATATATACATACACAGACAGAGAGAGAGAGAGAGATACGAACGGGAGAAAGAACTGCTAGGCGCAGAGTCCGCGCTAAGAGAGAAGAATGAAAGAGAACGAGTGTCTGTATACATGTGCGCATATATATAGGTGTGCACACACGTAGTAGGGAGAGGCACGCAAAGCAAACTTCGCGTCACCTGCGTCGCCGTACTACGTGTACGCACACACGCTCACGTAAGAGTTGCTCCTCCCCTCTCTCTCTCTCTCACTCTTTGGCAGTTTATACCACACATATATATATATATATTATATACGCTACAGTTCGTGTACCCTTGGCTTGGGTCCCTCTGCGCACGATGAAAGTTCGAAACCGGTTTTTCGAGCGCGCGCACTCACATCCACACCATACACACACACAACACTCACTGCACACACATATATATACGTGTGTACACTGCACACCATAATGTAACGCGCCCGAGACTCGTCGACCGCCACGCGCTTAATCGCCGGCTACGTATGTGCACTTTTATAATCGGAGCGTAACCCCTTCGATTTCATTCTCGTTTTAGATGCAGACACGACGTAGCGAGCGACAAACGGAGAGAAATAGAGAGAGAGAGAGAGAGAGAGAGAGAGAGAGAGAGAGAGAGAGAGAGACAGAGACCAGTCTTGTACACTGCGAAATCATTTTTATTATTTCACCGATCCCCCGGACGTTGTCTGTTTTTTTTTATTATTTATTCATTGTTCTTTTGAGAAGGAATTCAATAATATAATTCATGCTCCAACAGTTCTATTCTTTTATGGATGGCATGATGATATTTAATGGATCTGCATACTAAAAGTTGATTGAACGATTGAGAAAAAGGTTTATAGTCCTAGCTAATCGAACGGCTTCTCAATTGCTATGACTTTATAAATATTGCTTGAGTATTAATAAATTTCGCAACAGTTAGGGATAAGCAATTTTCTTACAGAACAAGAAGTATTCGAACCATGAATATAGCGACTCAAACATGGAAAACTAAATTATTTTTTTATGTCCATTTATTCGCTCATCTGACTATTCATTCCTTCTTTATTTATCACTCGCAAATTGGTTCGTGAATTAGGTTTTTTTATGCATATTCACTAATATAAATTTCAGTATATACGCGCGTGTAGACTGGCGTGTCGACGTACCTATTATGCCTCGGTGCGAAAGATGCCAAATCAGACAATAACAAGAGAATAATTTAGGTGAGATTTGACGAGATAATTTGAAAAAAATCTGCTGTTTAATGTTTGCCAATTCTCATTTAATGTAACTTTTTAATATGTAAATAATGGAAATGCAATAAAAATTATTGCATAACATTTGTATTGTAGGTGTTTACGGACTGTTAACTCATGAAACAACTATATCGACTATAATAAAAGGTACATTTGCTATGGCAGCTTACAAATTATATCATAAACATTTTTATGAAAATTATTGTCAATGCTATTCAAATATTAGAATCCATTTTTATCGCTGTTATTATTTTCTATATAGAAATAAATGATCGAGACAAAGTAACAGGATTAAAAAATATTAACTACTTTTTTATACTCATAATCTACATCTGGGTTATCATTATATTGTAAAATAATGCTGCTGACATTAAACCCATCCATTGTCTCGGTAGTTCTAAAAGTCAAGATGGCGATGAATTTGTCGGTGTTCCAGAGTTTTTCTGTGCTAAATCAGTTTAAAAAATCAGAAAATTCTTAACATTTCAGGACTCAGATCTATTTTTATCCTGTATAATTTTAGTATCATTATTCCAGCTGTAAATTATATATATATATGTATATATATTATGTAAAATGTAATTTTGCGGGAAAAATTATATGGCCAAGTGGGTAAATACAATTAAATATTAATAAAAGGGATCGAAATCATAACTAAATTGAAAATATTAATAAAAATTAATGGGAGAATGGCTGGAATTTATAAGCTAAAAGGTTAACGTATGAAATTTTATTGAAACAACAGTTTTATTTTTTAACAATTTCATCGCTGTAAAATATGAAATGAAATAATTGAATTTTAATGTAATATTCTTCATTTTTTCAATAGATTTAAATTTTTTATATTATTAGATGCTGATGTATTGAGTAAAAGTGTACACAGAATTATCTGCATCTGTAAATATGGATTTTATTAATTTTTTAAACGCATTTATAAAAAGAACAAATAAATTAAAGAACAATAATTTTTTTAATAACTAATAGATTGACTGCAATAAGTTAATAATTTAATTTATACAGACTAAGCCTTTACAAAAAAGTTATATTGAACTTATTTACAAATAAAAACACTTCTTTTATAATTTATTGAATCAAATTATGATCTCGCTAGAACACTGAATAACTGTATACAATTTAATGAATTATAATAAAATAATAATACACCATTTTAACTTTCGTATTAACGTTATTAGTAAAATTTATATATGTATTCTACTGTGAGATTTATTTTATATAAAAGTTTTATTTACTTTGCAAAAATTGAATAACACCTGTTTAAAAGAGTAATTAACTAAAATTAAATTTTGAAATACTCTAGGCTAGCCGAAAAACGTTAAATAGCTGTTATTAACTGTTATGAAAAGTTGGTTAAAGGACGTTTATAATAACATACAATAATAGCATTTTAAATAAATTGGTGAATCTATATAGCAAAAATATACTGTAAACTATGTTTAGTGACCAGTACCAGGAAAATCCGAGTTACCATTTATTTTCCATTTTAGTAAATGGCTGGTCTAAAGTTAGTCATTTTTAAATCAATTTTCGTAAACATAAAAACAAGGTATATAAAGATAATATTACAATAGAACTAAAAATCAATGTTTTTATTGACTTTATTATCCTTTCCGTATCTAGATCAGATTATACTACATTCATTTGAGTTCAATCAACATTGTAATTCCAAACCGTATGACTCATCAGGCAACTAAAATAATGCAAATAACGCAAAAAAGATTTGGCATGCTATTGCTATACTCGGAAACCACTATACCATGCTCCGATTCTCTGAAATTCGTGTAAATAATACTAAAATCCACAAAAGTGATAGGCACATACATTTTTTTCTCGCGCTATAACCTTTTCGTACGCAGCCGAAAAAAAGAAGAGAGGGAGAATAATAAACGATTCCTGTTCCGAGCCAATAAGCAATAGTGCCTCATAAAACTATCAAAACCCGTATTTCGCTTTCCGAGAAGGGGAAAGCAAAAAACATCGTCTGGAAGCAAAAAAAGACAAGAAGGAAGCTAGTCCTGCTCCTTAATCTGAAATAATAACGCGTTGAAGGGACGTGGCGAATAGCGGAGCAACGCTTCTTTATACATATTCAGCGCGGTGTATTATCCGTCATCGATCAACATCGACTTTTGGCTCTCTCCCACTTGTCGGTTAGGGCTTCTATTTAATCGAACTCACTCACTCACTCTATCTCTCTCTCTCTCTCTCTTTCGCATATATAAAGTCGGAAAAATTGCTCGCTCCCCGGTCAGATTTATAAAGGAGAGAGGATGGGAGAGAGAAAAAAAATCTAAGAGAAGAAAAGCGTAAGTACAAAAGACGCGACGCACAAAGGCGCTCGTTCGCGAGTCGCTCCACTGAACTTTCTTAAAGGGACTGTACGTAGAGAGTGAGTGAGAGAGAGAGAAAGAAGCAAGCAGCAGCGGCGGTGGCGGCGGCAACGGCAGCGAGTATAGTATAGTCCGTACGCTTAGCTTGGCTGGCTGGTTCACGGTTAAATTGATACAAGCCAGTCTCCGATTTCCTTCACGGATTTTTATCGCTGAGCGGCCGTTTTCTTTCCCTTTTTTCTCTCTCTCTCTCTCTCTCTCTCTCTCAAGTGTATATATGTATGCCTGCATAAAATTACGCGATACGTGTGCGGTATACGTGAAAGTCGAGCCCAATTTTGATTAAGCAACTTAAGATAATGGCCTTTTACTCATTCAGCGAGATGCACCTTATTCTATCTATCCTAGTTTAATTATTTCAGTGAATTCTTTACTTCAGTAGACCATAAAACCACGAATTTGGTTCTCTTGAAACCGCTGCATTGAACAAGTGGAAATCGTATTGAAAATATATCATCAAAACCCAATATATCCTTGCTTGATCTTTAGCAATTTTCAATGATATGAAGTAGTATTTATATAGAAATTTACAAACTAAACATTTGATAGTAAATTATAGCTAACCACAACACTTTTTCATAAACTAAAATAGAAAAACGAGTAATTTGTATACCTTTCCTTTCCATATTTTTACATTCACACAAGAAATAATATGAAATTTCGTTTTACAAATAATGCGCTCTGACTTGTGCAGCAATTAAATAATACATTTGACCCAGCTCCAATAAAAAACCACTATAACTTTTAATTTAAAATTACGGTATTATTTTAGGAAAATTAATAAGATAGTCAATACAATCTAAACAACTTCACTGATTGCTAAAACTTTAATTAAAATTCATATTTCCAATTCACAGCTTTCGTCAACAAAGAACCACCCCCCCCTCCCCCCTTGTAATTACACAAAAAAAAATCGTAAAAAAGCAAGAATAAATGAATAGAGCAAATAACCCATGAGCCGTGTATAGTCAGAATAAATCAAATTGAAAGTTTTATTAACGAGCCCTTAACATGTCACTTTATTATTCTCAGCAAATTCTACCTCTCGCGCTCATACATACACTACATACAGGCGCATTACAATCTTTATCCGCGGCATTTATCTCGCGCATTAAAACCCATATATAAGGTATACCTACGACGAAAAATTAAATCACCATACACCGGCTCGAGCGTAGAGTTCTGCTATTAAGCGCTAAATAAGCTCTCTAATTAAATTAAAACAAATCGTTCCCAGTTCCATTAACCCTCCCTCGAAGATACAAACTCTCTTTCTCTGTTTCTCTCTCTCTCTCTCCCTCCCTCGAGCTAACTAACAAACGTCCAGCCAACTAACTCAAATGATATCGTTATCCACTCACGCTTCAACGACTCATACAAATGAGCCAAATAGCAACATCCACCGCACCAATACATGCAGCACACACATACACACGATACAGCGCACAAACTACTTGTCGCCCACGTGAAGAACGTGCTCCGTTTTGCGCTCGCTTCATTACTCGTAAAAAAAAAACATGTTATTTGATAGAGGAAAGTTAAGATGAATAAGTAACAAAAGTGACACTCACCGGTATTCTCGAGTCCAGTGATAAGCGACTGAAGCTCCGTAGAAAAGCTCCTTTAGCTCACTTTTCCGAGACGAGTGCGAGTTTTCTTCCAAGAAAACAGACGTCTTCCCCCCTCTCTCTCTTTCCCGCTTTTCCCTCCTTTCACGATCCTCTTTGACTCGATGGCAACCAAGCCGTCGAGGAGCAGGAACCAATCTGTAGCACCTCAAAAACAAAACCTAACACGTGTTAGGGAGAAAAAACCGTCACTATCGGTCACTAATTCATTCGATTTTCACCGCCACAACACAATATGTCGTTTCTCTCCTTTAGCCTCGTCTCGCGCATACAGAACGAGATCGCCGAACAGAAACCAAAGAAAAGAACAAATCAATCGGTAATAAGAACGACCAGAAGGAGCAGCTAAATATTTGCAAATCCAGCTGAACCACTGTCGGGGCTTTTGTGCCACACGAGCTCTTTGTCCTCGAGAAGAGAACGTAAATAATTCTGTATTACAGCAAAGCAGTAGCAGCAGCAGCCGTGCAGACTAGTGCCAACAACGACGAGGCAAAAGCGAAAGCGCAGCGGCTTCTCACTTACACCGTTGATTACAATTCTATCTCTATCTTCTTTCTTCACCGGTTGTCGAACGTTATGCTCCGTACCGTCCGACGGCGCATCTAATTCAAAAAAAAAAGAACACCGCGCACTCTGTTTTTCTCTCCTCTCTTTTTATAAAGGAAAGAAAGGCATCAACACCTCCGAGACACTGGGCTGCGCAATTCGGAGCAGCTTTTATAAACAACGATCATTCGAATCCACTGTCGCGTTCCTGCATAAATATGTATATGTACATGCACTGGATCGGCAGACCGGGAGGGGAAGGGAGAGACGAACAGATGATGTATATATATATATACACACATATATATATATAGTACACACAATAATACAACAGCACCAACGTACAACGACGCTACGCGCGCGGCAGTCAGCTCGCAACTGTTGGCTTGTTCCTCGCTGCTGCAGTGCCGGCGCGCCGTCGTCGTCGCTCCAGTCGTTCTCTGCGCTTACCTCTACTCGCTGCCTTTTATCCCCACTCTCGCGGCTCCTCGTATATATAGAGATCGCCGATCCGGAGGGGAGGACGGGGCGAAACGGGCGACCACTGCTCGGCAGCTCTCTGGACTAGTGCACTGCTGCAGCCGCGCAAGCGGCGACTTGGAAACTTTGTACTCGAAATTTTTCTCCCTTCTTTTATTGTACACGCGTTGGCGCGAGCAACACCTGTTACAAGGCCATACCTCATGCCGCTCTGCTTTTCAACTATCAATTAAGATTTAATAAATTGCAGAGAGCAAAATCTTTCGAGCTGGAGCTCTATACATTTGAAAATGTGAGTAATATTTGTTCACAGAACTCGTAAAAATATTTAATAGTATTGAGATAAAGGGAAGATTGATGGGTAGACAATTTTGAAATGCGACAAAAAAATAAACATTTTTTCAAGTTCGAATAATTTAAAAAAATCCTCTGTATTCTGATAAAAAATAAATTAAAGTCCGGATGAATCGTCGTTGTTAATTTATTTCATTGACTCAGAGCAAGGGTGCCGCCCACCCCAATATTGGTCAAATGTTTTAAAAAAATCAGTTTTCTAATTATTATAAATTATAATTTTATAGATCAATGCCTATAAGAAAAACCATTTATTACAGAAATAAAACGTTTTTGATTGTTATTTTAGAAAAATGAAATATAAACAACTATATTAAAATTGTCATTTTGTAAATTTTATGCACAAAAAGATTTTTCGATTTATTTTATACTTATCCTGGATGTTGTATCTTGACATGTGTGTATGTATATATATATATATGTGTAAATATACAATAATTAAACTCATTTTTATTTATCTGTATATCAAAAACATAGTATATAATGGTTCCTCTTGATTTTCTTCTCTACCACGTAGTCTAATTTATCGAACGGATGGTACCTCGGATGGAACCACGACGACCGTAAACGGAACCAGCGGAATGCGTGGTAGCAGTGTCAAAACCATCCTTAAAGGGATGTCGGATCTATAATGACTATCATGTGACCTCACATTGTTTTTATTTAATAATTTTATTGAATTCTGGTACAATATGTTATGATATATTTTGTCTCATAGACTCTGATTTGTGAGTGAGTTGTGACTCAATACTTGAATTAAATTTTTGATCTGGTTATATCTAATCTATAAAGAACATAGTTTATAATTATGTTAAATTTTGGTTTTTAAATATGTCATTACAGGAAGCCGCAGCGTATCTAAACAAAGTGGTATATCTACATCTCCCGCACGAAGTAAGTTGCCGATCGAAAAATCAAAGGAACTTGAAAAGAATGACATAACCGAAAAGCCTACCGATGGAATTAATGAAGATATTTTAAAGGTTATAAGTAAGCGTGTATATGAAGACAGAGAGAGAGAGAGTTTTAGGTCCTGAAATTCGTAAGGAATTAGCGGAGAGATGGCAAGATATTTTAAAACAAGGTTTAGTTAAGGAAGAAGTTACGGAATTTATTAAAAAATATCCTCCTCCAAGTAACTGCCCTTTGATCGACCCTTCGTTATTAAAAGCAGAATTAAAATTAGTTTTAAAAAATTTACAATCGATTGTTGCTAGAGATGTATGAATATCAGAAAACAGCAAAAAATAACAGCCTGATTGAGAGCGATAGGAAAAGCAATATCCTCTGTTATTCAAGATAAAGATAATGGAAAAATGATTACTTTGGATCATATGAATGAAGCTAGTCGAGTTTTGGTAGAATTACAACGAAACGAAGCGTTAGTTTGTCGTAATCTTATTTTATAAAGCACCAATATTTCTTTTAAAGACACTCTGAATAGTACATGTACTGATAAATTTTTATTTGGCGAAAATTTGTATGAAAGTTTAAAATCTGATAAAAGCATGGAAAGTGCCTGCAAAGAATTGAAGCTAAAATTAAAATTTCAAAATGCTAAACAATAAAAAAACTTGAAAAGTCCGCTGCGTCGTTCGAAGTACAGAGAGTATCTGGAGTCGACGAGCGGGCAAAAACCTCAATACCTGACATACAGAAAAGTTGTACAGAAAGATACAGCGACCTCCATAGCATAGGCTTTCGCAAAATTTTACGACTTACAATTATCTTTAAAAAATTATGCTAATGCAATTCTTAATTGTCAAGTGTTTTTTGTTTATTGTTGAATAAAACATTTTACGACAAATATTAATTTATCAATAATACATTTTATGTCAATTGTATAATTAAATAATTACCTTATTTAATTAAAAAATATAAAACGCCGTAACAAGCTATACCAATACCATTTGATCATGAGGAAAAGGCGCATAATACAATTGAGTGATAAACGAACTTACTTAAGTGAAGTTCAATCACACTTGTATGAAGCGTCTCTTCCAAAATGATCAACCCCATCCTTAAAATAAAAAGTACTAATTCAAAAATTGTAATTCTTGAAATACGCTTTACTGTATTGTTACGACGATGCTATAAAGAATGACAGATCGTGAAGAGTCGTGAAGGCCAGGGACCATAGACCGTCAATTTTTTTTTTATAAAAGCTTTAAAAATTGTGGCGAATTCGACGCGAATCCGAGGGACACTACCATTTGATCATTTCGGAAGAGGTGCTTCATACAATTGGGATTGAACTTCACTTAGGTAAGTTTGTTTAATCACTCAATTATACAAATCTACAAGAAAGCCTGGATCAAGAAAATTGAAAAAAAGTCGCTAATCTACATAAATTAAAAACTCGAATTGGGAAGATGAAAGAAAAACAGCTAGTGAACAAAAAAATAGTTGCAAAAATGGATGGATGTGTAATAGATTTGCATAAAATACTGTTTTTCTTAAAACTATGCTTTTGACTTTTTTTCTAACTTGAAATAGTTCAGACGATCGAGTTTCAATTGAATCGACTTAAAATTTTGTGCAGTTCTTTTATTATACATTACTAATAAAATTGTGTAACAGAATTATAAACCGGTGAGTTTAACCATATTATATATTTATTTATTTACTTAAAACTGATTAAAATATTACTTATTTAATATTGGGGGCACAATAATGGCAATTTTTATTCACTTTTAAGTACATATAGATATTTTCTAAAACCATTAAAATATGATCCAAAACACATTTCTAATGTTATTAGAAAAATTTTTTTTTAATCTTCCTTTAGGAAGTTTATATAGTTTCTGCTATGCAGTAAAATTTTATTTTACTGACAAAACTACAGATTCAGATACAGATTCAGATACATTTCCAATTCCTACCAATATAAGTTTACAATTTTTATCTTTATTTAAATTTTTTTCTATTACCCGTTTAGTTGTTATGATTTACACTTGTTTAAAACGTTCAATCGCGCGGAATTCGTATTTTCAAGCTAATGCGTTGTAAATCACATTCTCCAATCCTTTGCCGCGTGCGCGTGTACATGATAAATCCGTTCAAAATATTCATCTGCAAATCCATGCAACAACAAATAAAACAAAAAACAAGGCACCGAGTCAATGGATAATAATCAGCACGAGCTCACTCCATATAAGTAGGTATATACGTATTTGCACTCAAGGTATACATCCCCATACACCTTCCACTCCATTTGTTTATCTCTCCCTTTTATTTCATTCTTCGCTCATAACTCTCTCTCTCTCTCTCTCTCCTTTTTCCTTTGCTCGTTTTTCTCGGAGCGCGCGAGCCGCGACGAAGAGAGAGAGAGAGAGGGAGAGAGAGAGAGCAGAGGACGAGTCTGATTCCTTTTTCTCACCATGCGGCTTTATTTTCTCATAGCTCTTGCTCTCTTGGCTCTCGCAGCTCCTCTCTGCCGATATATACCCACGGCAGCCATTGACGCGCTCTCGGGGTCGTCGATCTCTCGACGCGCCGGTGGAACCAAGTGGCAACCTCCTATGTATCCCTTGTACACTATATAATATCTCCCTCTCTCTCTCTTTCTATTTCGCTCTCGCTCCCTCGTGCTTCGCCTCCTGTAGACGCGTTTTGCACCGTGTCTCTGTACATTATACGCGTATCCCTTCGTCTTTATGCAGTTTACCTTTGCGCGACCGTACGCATGCAGATATTACAGAAATGAGATGCTAGGGGAGCTTTATGGGGTGTATTAAACATTTTTTCGTTCTCAATAGCGGCTTTTTTAGCTTCGTACAAGCCTTTGATCGGTTTTTAATATCGCAGTCGTTGGTTGCAGGCTTCAAAGATTAATGCTACAAGATGTAGTGCTCTGACTAGTATCGGTTACTATATTTTGATTTTCCATTACTTGCCGCAAGTTTGGAAATAGTTTTGAGTAGAATAATGACATTCCAAAATGAATATTTCAGAATTCTTTTTGTTAAAACATTTATTTTTCTGCCTAACGGCCCAAAAGTACACTTTGCCGGATGGGGCCGGCTTGAGACAGTGGTAATTTCGGCCTCGCTAGGTAGAAAAATAGTATACACACCACGGGAAGTAAAAAAGAATGCCTCAGATCGCATGTAAATTGTCACCCGAGCCGAAGGCGAGACCATTCTTACTTTTCCTGCCTAGGTGTGTAATATACTATTTCATTTGACAGAAAGTAGAGCAGTTAATTAACCTTATTAAGAGGGCATTCGAGGTCCGGAAAAATTTAACAAACAAAAGTCAGAAGACGTTAGGATGAAAGAGTATTACTCTGCTCTTTACATTCATCGCATTGAAATCGAACTTGGACAATACAAAGTTTCTTACTTCAACTTTATGAAAATAGAAAAGGTAGCTAGAATAACATTTAAAGTCACCTTCTATTTGAATTTATCCATATATTGCATCTTAAAATCAAAATTGTTTATTTTTTTAGAATAATATTTCAATTGAATAAAAGTATAGAAATTAATTATAGCGGTATATTTAATTCTGATTTCATATTTATTTTTTATTTATGTCAATGATTCGCGAAAGTAGTAATCTTTATACAAGTTATTATAATTAAGGGGGTATTATCCTTATAAGTTGTATTTTCCTGTATCCACCTGAAATAAAAAAAAATGCATTATAATTATATTAATAATTATATTTAATACAATATATATCATATATTTGACAATAATTTATGACAATTTTAACATGAAAAATCAAATAATTTCATGCTAACTGCTAATATTACTTCAGCAACATATTCTGGCCACGCGCAGAATCCTGACCAAACCATATGATGGATTTGGTTGCACTGAAAAAAAATTTCTTTGATTCAAAGAAATGCATTTCGTTGCTGATAAATTTCATCACTTGACGGTATTCAAATAAAATTTATTCTTTTATGATTTTTAATTTATTTAATCTTATTGCTATATTAATATGATTAATCATTGAACAGATTGAAATACTTATTAAATTTAATTTAAACTTTCCATGACGTTCTCTTAAACAAACGTTTACGCTTGTTTAACAAATACAAAGTATTTCCAGTTATATTAATCACTTTTGGTTTTAAAATATTGTTGTATCAAAGTTTATTTTTGTAATCCGTTACCAGATAGTTTTCAGTGAAAAAAAATGTATTTTTATGCACAATGAAAGATATATTCGCTCGGTATAATGCACGTTCGATATAACTTCTAGTCCAACCCAACCCAACCTATTGCGGCCTCTTTTCTTTTCCTCGCAATGTTATTCGATTCCTTTTTTCCATGTAGGGCGAGATTAAGATCTTGGCGCAACAGTGAAAAACAGCTGGCTTTTCCAAAGGCTGAATTTTCCTACTGCGCGCTAGGGATTGGCTATTCTAGCTTTAGCTTTGTTTGCTCCCTTTTTCCCTCTGTTTTCCTTCATAGCTGCATAAATAGCATTCTTAGCCGGTCGTTGATTTTTATGTTTTCGACTTAGCGGAACGTAATAAACGAACGAATAATAAATTTAATCAATAGTTTTTCACCGAGTATTTTTATAACAGTAATTTTTTACATTTCTTGTTGCCTATCCATCATATCTGCAAGCCTAAATTTATTTTTAATTAATGCAGCTTTATTTTAATTTGGTACAAAATATTCTTTGTTCGCTTAACATTTTATAAATTACATTAAGGGGGTGTCAAAGTCCTACAGTTACCACTCCAAC
>UELU01142198.1:65864-89959 GCA_900490025.1 Megastigmus dorsalis
AGAAATTTTTAAGGATGTACTTGAAATATTTACTTGTAACTTTGCCAAGTGATAGATAATTCACAGAGGTAGTGCACCTGTATTTGGGATTTGCATAATTTTACCTATTTATTTAGTTATTACTAATTATTCATATCCGATCGGTAAAACAGTTTGAGTGGTAACTGTAAGACTTTGACACCCCCTTAAGCTGTCATAATTACGTTTTGAATACTACTATTGGTTTGTTTGTTTGTTTTATAAAATTAATATTAAATTAAAATAATATTTTATTAAAACCTTAAATAAGCGTAGATTATAAAATAGTATATTACGCCATTAGGGAGGTAAAAATTTGTGCGGCCCAGAACTCGTGTAAATTGACACCCGAGCTGAAGGCGAAATTACCACTTTCCCTCCCGGGGCTGGTTTTAAACAGTGGCACTTTCGTCCTCGCTAGGCAAAAAAAATAGTGTACACTACTCGGGAGTAAACTTGGATAGCGCAGAACTCGTGTAAATTGACACCCGAGCCGAAGGCGAGTTTTTTCCTCCCTAGTGGCGTACTTCATCCCCTGGACGAAAGTACGCAGTTTCCTCCCCAATTTCCGAGTCGGAAGAGCGACTTTTACTCCCAGTTAGTCTTAATGACGCGTTCTGATTGGTTGCGAACAAACTCCAAACTCTAAATTCTAGCAAGTAGGCATAATCGAACTCGTAACATTTCTAACTCCGAACTGCGAAATCCGAACTGAAGCAATCACAACCAAACACAGAACTCCAAACTCCGAACTCCGTGTCAGCCATCCAGCCACCGAAGCCAGCGAAGCCACTCCGAACTCCGAATACCGCGTCACCGCAGTCACTAAAAACCGAGTGTGAATAATCCGTCGCGAAACAATAGTTATATAAAGACTGTGAAAATTTTGCAAACAAGAAATAAAGAGTAGGTTTTTACACATAAACTAATCTATCTTCTTACTTTCCTTTCACAAACAAATACAACACTTAATTATTCTCATCCAGACTAAAGCACATGGAGCAATTCTTCCAAACTGCTTCCTAGCCAATCATTAGAGGCTGCTTTGTAAGCTTTCTGGGCGATCGTGGGAAACTCTTTTATATCACAAAGGGTTTCTTACTATCTATAAGCCTAGGAAGACTTAGCAGTCCATCCTACAATTCCACTTCTTTCCCATAGGGAGAAGTACATAGTTTGTATATAGGGTTACCGAGTTATTAGATTTTCGGATCTAGACTCGAAAGGACCCAACTGTCGATTCATTTCGACAAGTTGTGCAATAGCGCGACGTAACACATAAATAATGTTTAACCATCTATGTATAATTGAAACCTAAAAATGAGCATGCATAGTCTATACGTAATCAGACTACACATATGAGAGGGTACAAAAATGTTAAATTAATTTGAGGCTATAAAATAACTGTAGACTGTGATCCGCGCACATCTTATACACGTCGTATGCAATTAACGCGCTCGCAAATCTGCGCATGCAAGACCAGCATTTGAAACATAAGATATACAGAGCGCCAAAGAATCGCATACTCTTTAAACTGAATTAGATTTTCAAATAAAATATGAAAATATTTTTTGAAGAATTAAAAAATTTTAATTTATTTAATATTAATAAATATTTATATAAGTCTTTTTTTATCAATTATTAAAAGGAAATTAAATAGAAAGTGCAACCACAATCTTTTACGAATAACAATTATTATAAAGCGAAAAATAGTAACGTTTAAATTTTAATTTAATAACTTGAGCATTTGAGTATTTAAACTAAAGGCTGTAAATTACAATAGTTTCAACCGAGAAAATAACCCTTTAGTACCTACCCTGTTATTCACCACATTTTTCCTAAAGATTTCTCCCCGGCGCTGTATACACTTAACATCAAAAGCTGAAGATTCCCGGTACAAAAACATCAATTACCTCGCACCCAGACCCGTAGAGTTCGCGCTTCCAAGGCACACGTGTTATCCCCGGTGCGGCTCTGAAAAGAAAAGCAAATTCTCTCTCAATGCTCCAAATCAACATCCCTCTTGAAGGCGGGAACGTGCACCGCTGCACCGCCGCGAAACGGAGAGAAAAAGACTCAGCTCACCCGACCCGTTATTATACACGTGAAAAGGAAGAGTTAAAACGAATAGCCGCGTGGCGCAAAAGTCGATTATATATATATATATAATAGGAAAAAGGGTGTCGAAAAGAAGCTGTCTATTTTAAAGCAGTTTTCCGCGAGCGTGGGTACGTGAATGAAATAACAAGATGGAGGGAGGGCGCGAGACGTACACGTTTATTTATGCGTAACCGCGCGCGCGCGCGAGCGCCGACGAAAAGTAAAGGAAAAATAATTTCGCGCTGCGGGCCGACCGCCAGGGAGAGAGAGTTGCAGACGAGGGAACACACACAGACACAGACGGACGGAAAGCGAGATTACGCAATTCGCGATTTTCAAGAGCAAGATATTAGACTCGTGGGGAAGTCCGTGAGTCCTAAATAGGTTCGGAGTCGAGAAGAAGCGTTGCTGCGTGTGCGCGACAGGATTTTCCCGGAACTGAGCGTATGAGCCGGAAATCAATGTTTGCAGCTGCTCAGCTGTCAAGGCTTCTCTTTCTTTTCCTGCAATTATTAATTGCTTTACTTCTTTCTGATACTTATGTGTGGATTGCGTGGAGAAAGCAAGATATCTGCACGTGACGCAATTTCAAAATTAAGTGGTAACGGGATTTTTCGGTAGATATACATTTTTCGTTTACATACTAATGCTCTTTAAATTGAAACTTCAGATAATCTTCCGGGTAAATTTGCATTTCTATTTACTCGGAGAATTTCCGAGTTGCGAGTAGTGGAGATTGTTCGGTTGAGATGCTTTTTTTGTGGCGATATTCGCTATTTCGATAAATAGAATAGCTTGGTATAAGCTTGAAAAGCTTGAAGCTTAGATATCTTTATTTCAATGGTATTTACGGAATTCTAAGAAAGTTTAAGATTGTATATGATTAGTGATAGATTGTATATCAAAAGCGAAAAAAGAAATTATCATTCCACATGGCGGAAGTTTCTTTTCATTACTAATATGCGTTTATCATATACGAACAAAGACGAGCCAAAACTGGAGATGGATTATATATGTACATTTTCAAATAACTTCCCAAAATTTTGATGGGTCTGTATAAAACTTGAAGTTCCGAGACTTCTCAGGTCTAAAATTATGAATTTGAAGTCGGAATTGTAAAAAAAAGAAGTTGACAGGAATTTGCTCCAAATGTCAACGTCACTTGCACCCAAACTTGTTAAGAGTTAAATGTCTTTTCGTGACTTATGTTTCCTGCAGAGCTTGTCAAAGTTTTCCTTTACAACCTATTGATCTTAAGCCGATGCGCAAATATATCGTTCACAATGCTTAGAAAGGAAGTCAAATGAACAATATAAATAATGCAAGTAAGATACGAATTATATGCTTCAAGGAAGAGCTGGTATATGGACAAAGTTAAAAGTTCTCTGGATTTCTCGATAGGTGCACATCCTCAAGTTTACATACACTATAGTGTCGGAAAAGGGTTTGCCCCTGTCTTCTAAATCTATACCCACAAAGTATATAATCTAGTAATGAGAAATCATATCAATAAATTAACAATGGAGACACATAAATACAATCAAATATCTCGGTCGAAATCCCCGTACAAAATTGACTAACGAAAAAATCAACTGCAGTCAAATCGTTAAAGTTTCACGCAATACTTCTACCACATTTTCCATCGCGTACACAAGTATTAGCCGTCTACTTTAATCGCATGGCATTTCACGAGAGTCTATGGCGGATGTTGGAAACGCAGCGGGTGACAGGGTCGAAAGCAAACTGTGGACGCACGCCTATACCGCTGCATGCTGCAGCAACGCAGCGACAGTCGGACTCGCTGATGTTGACGGCTCGGCAAGGACCTTTTGTCGATTAGCGGTAACGAGGTCCTTGTCGCGCGGCTATGACGATAGCAAAACACCACTACGATAGTAGAGCTTTGAATTTTCGGTACCTCCCCTTATCCGCGATTTAGTTTTAATATCTATGTATTTTGTTAAAGAACTTATGATATTGAAAAAGTAGAATAATTTAAATAATGTACGAATGAAGCACACATATTTAATTATACTATATCTATCTGATATATTGTCAAGTCGACGGTTGCGTGGAAGGTGATGGTATTTCAATTCTGTTTAATGCGTCGTGCGATTTTTATATCTAACAGTGTTGCCACTTCAAATTTTCCGACGAAAAATTTTTTCCGAAACCGCATATTCGTTGAAACGAAATCGAAATACCACCTTCGTTGAGCCACAATCGAAATACCATTTCTTTTCAACCGCAAACGAAATACCATCTTTGTTGAGCCAAAATTGAAATACCATCACCTTCCCCCAACCGTCGAAATACAATGGCTTTTTAAATAATATTAATTTTTCCGTATTTCAGTAGAGTGATATTATGCCTTTACTTCGTTTCGCATAGAAAATCGTATTTCTCGGGTATATTAAAAAACTAAATTAGCTTCCGGAATACTACTTCATATTTTCACTATTCACATCAGTCCAGTATTATATCCGACTATTTTTTATATTCGGAGTCTACATTACAATTTCTATAAGTAGATTAAAGAGTTTAAAAGAGTGTTGTAAAAAGTCGTGATAATACGTACTGCTAGTAATTAATGTCCGCACAGACATGCGTAATTGATCGGCATCATTAAAACGTAATGATAATAACTCTTTCGAATCCCAGGACTACAGTCCCTCCGCGCAGACTCGCAGAAAAATAATTTAAGTGAAACGATTTGCGTTTCGCCGTTTTCCTTTTAATTTCTCTCTTATACAGTCAGCCAAAAAAAAAAAAACAAGGGAAAAGAAAAACTCAGTAACTCCAGGAATGAAGAAAAACGAAGTGTTGGCGCATGTACACAGAGAGTCCCACGAGATATTTGCATACGAACACAATACTTTTCTTATAAAGGGGGAAAAATAGAAAAAAAGCGAGCTGCAGAGGAAGGCGAAAAAAAAAAGAATTGAATAAACGTGCTCTATAGAGAGTTCGGTTTCTCTCTCACTCTGCATTTTATTTCATGTTTACATCAAACAAAAACCTATAAGGTTTCATGTAAAGTAAAAGAATGATGTTTTTTTTTACAGAAATACCTACCTTTGTATCCGCGCGCGCGCGCCAGAGAAAACTCATGCTAAACATATGCTATGTATTCCGCGAGTGGTCGTGTTTGCCCCGCAGCATATAAAATTACGGTTTTCAGCATCGCACTTTATTCCACTTTACCCCAGCATGCCCCCTTCCCTATACTTTCTTTCTTTCTATTACGAAGAAAAAAATAATTCATTTTGGTCTCGAGTAGACTATTACAGCGACAATCTAATAATTTCAAATTGCAAAAAATGTATAAGATGAATAATGCAAATGCAAAGATTATTTATTGTTGCGCATCGTTCGATCGGCAGTATACACAATATATTAATACATCGTTTTTTTGTGCATATTTGAGATAATAAATTTTTTAAATATATTTATATTATTCAGCTTTAAAAAAGAAGAAACAAGGCCTTTTTTAATTTTTTCTGCATCGCACTTCTTCAGCAAATCAATAGCTTTATCTAAATATATATATATATATACACTCGATTTTCATTTCACATGTTCAGTGATTTCCAAACGGTTATAGCATCGATGACAAAAAATCCTCATCGACTCAATATCTACGCCTCATTGTTGCGTCTAAACGTTCGATAAACGCTTTACACTCATCGCTTACATAAACAACCGCGCGCGCGCGCGATTACCCCTTCATCTACCTCCGACGAAATTCCGGCAGACAAAAAACACTCGTAAATTAGCCGCCGTAAAGAAAAAACGAACACATAGATGGGATGAGAAGCCACAGATAAAAATTCTATGAATCGCAGTCCGGCAGCACACATCATGCATAACTTTCTCCGCCGAAGCGAGTGGTTATCGACTCCCAACTGTACGCCACATATGTGTTTATATACATATATATCCCGACGCGATAAGCACAGCGTATATATATATATATATCTTGGCTCGATTCTTAGTACGTATATATAGCTAGACGCGCACGCATAATGCACGCGCGCAAAGTCAACACGGACTTGGAAAGCAGCGGCAGCAACGGCAGCCAACTCGGCGCTGGGGAAACGTGCGCAATCAAGCCTCCGCTCCGAGGCTCATTCCGTTCTCTCTCCCTCTCGCCAACTCGGATTCATGCAGCAGCAGCAACACCAGACTGCGTGTCGCGGGTCTCCGCGGCATATATGTGTAGCAGGGGCGTCGTATCTCGGCCGTTTTTTTTTCCATCGCACGCGCGCGTGGGTCGCGCGAGAGCGCCAAATCAGAAAAAGTATCCATGCCTTTAGAGAGAGAGAGAGAGAGAGAGAGAGAGGTTGCAGCAGCAGCAGCAGCAGCAGCAGCAACAGTCGCATGACGTTTCTCTCCTTTGGCAGAGTAGTTTTGCGCGCCGCGATGCGAGGAGGAGGAGGAGGGCGTGGCCCCGGCCCAGATATAATTTATATCTCCTCTCCAGCCACTCGTATACACATATGTATATGCAATATATGCAGTGTGCAGTGTAAGAGCCCACACGCTGCTGCTTATGCGAGCGCGACTGCATTATGTTGTATAGGTATGTATCGCGGGCGGTGCAGTATGTAGACGCGTTGTAATACAACAACAAAAAAAAACCAAGTTGAACGTTCCTCTCCCCCTCACCTCTGCTTTTTTTTTAAAGCGACCGTACACGCATATAGAATATATGCGTGCTCGACTTGGTTTTTGCGTTCATTTATTACGTGCCCGGGAATGAATGTTACAGCGCTCGATGTAAGTGATAGATGAGCCGTTACTACTTATATAGACCTTGTGCCTGAGTGTGCGTGCCTGCGTGTGTGTGTTATTTGCACTTTTTTAGAGGAAAGAAGGGAGAAGATCTCATATGATGCGAGAGAGGACTATGTACACGTATCGCGGCTTCGCAGATTTTTATGTCTCGGGAGAGAGCTTTCCGTGAGCTGGTTACAGCTCGCCTTTTTTTTTTTAACGCGGATACGTGCGAAATTGAGGCCGAGAGGGATATACCGCGAAATTATTAAGCTGAGGATTTGGGATGGATGCATGAAGCAGGACTGTATATGGGGCTTGTATATAGATTTAAGCAATTAGATGCTCGATATATAGGATGGTCGGTTATTTGCACGTTATATAACTTATATATGCATATGAGCAACGATTGTTGAAGTTTCTGTATATACGGGTAAGATAGTGAAGCGCGGTTGTTGTTTTCATTTTTTCGAGACAACCTTTGAATCTTGGTCTCGTGCACACTATTCCACGTAAATTTTTTAATGCCAAAATGCACGAGAAAAAATTTGATATGGGTAAGTACGCGATCTGTCTCTAGAATTATACTTTATTTCTTTGTCCAAAGTTTTTCATCCGAAAAAAATGACCTACATCCTTTATTTTATTATACGTATAGCTGAGTACAGTCAAAATATAGTCGAAACAGCGCAAGAGTCTTATGTAAAACGAAATCCAACCAAAATCCATTCATCCATAAGCGCATTTCAAAGTTAATCTTTGACCATATCCGCTCGAAATCTCGCGAAACAACAGTTCCCGCGACTCTAAAGCTCATTCATTATATTATCCTGCGAGCTTCGGCCGCGCGGGACGAGACCGCGAGTGCGCTGCGTTCTATGACAAAATTTACGTCTCTGAAATTCCTCTCCCTCTCTCTCTCTCTCTCGTCCAGTTTCATCGCGCAAAATGATGGTAGAAAAGAGAGAGATAGGGAGAGAGCGAGAGAGGGGTGGAAAACGATGAGTGCACTCGTCAGGTACTCGAAGTCTGAAGCGTCGCCCAGTTGCATTATGGACAGACAACGGGGGGAAGCTGCTACGGAAAAATACGTGCGGTCGGTCGTAATGTTATTAATCGCGCTGCAGCCTCTCGGCCATGCGAGAAAGAGAGAAAGAGGGAGAAACGCGTTCCAGGATAGTTGTAAACACGAACCGGCTGCGGTGTGGCGCGCGTTTAATTTCCCTCCGCGCGCGCTGCACACACTCGGTACTCGTGCACACGCACAGGATATATACACATATACATATATACATACATAACGACAAGCAAAAGAGAGAGGTGGGGATCGCGAACAAGGCTACTTTCATGACTCTCTGGACTCTCTATATAGATTTACTCGTGTGTGTATATGTACATGTGCGTGGTAGGGATATTTTAAACTCTTGGCTAAGTGAGTGTTCCATACGGCAAGTGCAATAAAATCACGAGGATTTGTTGACAATTTTTCGAGATTCTCTGCGGTTGGAACGGTGTATTTCGACGCAGGTGGACGGAGAACCTATGTATATTCTGAGAAAACTGTATCATAAAATTCTATGTCGAATAATAATTTTGAATATAGGTTTCCGGAACTTGTATTGACAAAATAATCACGTAGTCTTTCAAGGCTGTTTTATTTCAGGAATTCTCGTTTGGAATGTATGTATTCTTTCTCAATACTGGAATAAATCAATTATTGTAAAAGTTGATATACAGACGAAAAAGAGTTGGGTCTCGGGTGGGGTCGATAATTTTCGTTGGAAACGCAATCTCGATGTATATAAGTACGATTGCGTCAGGCGCGCAAGAGTATTGTGGACTTTTTCGGAAATTTAATTGTTGATCGGTATGTAGGCGACTACTTGAAAATTCATTGATTTCAAGAGCTGAGTTTCGATATATATACACGCTTTTCACGATCGACGCGTGTGTCTTCTTACGAAACGTTACACATACGTCGCTGGCCGTGTGAGAAATGTATTTGTTTGCTCTATATGACCATTTACGTATTGTAATAACGTTGTCGAGCTCTCAAATGCGAACATTACATAAAATTTAAGTATAGTTCGAAATGAAATATGGACAGAGTAATAATAGTGAATGGAAAGAAATTGTGTGATGCGAATTGATGCAGCATTTGTTATTTATACTTTGTATTTGATTGAATAAGCCACCTGCAATTAAATTATGCAACCTTTTATTATGATGTAGTTGTAATATTACAACGACGTTATTTTACTAATGATCTGATTTTAATGTACTTTGGTTTCTCTGGCATTAATTGAACTCTGCTGCTGTGCAATTAAAAAGTGTACGAATATATTTTAATGAAAACCTTGTAAGCTGTAAAAAAGTATTCAAGTTGGGGTAAAATTGTAAACAATGGGTTTTAATGAGTTTTTATTCTTACAGTGCTAAAAGAATTCGTAACCTACATACCAGTATTAATCATTCGTATTGTATAAAATAGTAGAAGAATTCGAATGGTTGCGCACAAGAATATCAATATTTACTTATTACGAAAACTAGTAGTAAAGATCTTTGCTTGTTAGAAAAAAAGGGTTTGAAATATTCAACGAAATTACTCAATTGGTTTTTACAGGTATTGAAATATAAGTTTCTAGCAAAGCCAATTAAAACTTATAGCTACAAATAATTTTGAACCGATAGTTTTCTACAAAAATGAATAACCTGTTTCTAACAGGTTAAATATATGAAAGGACAAGAACTTATTCGTTTAAAACAAACACAAACATTTCTCATCTACTATTTCAGTATATAAAGAAACTCATTTTCGCAAAGAAGCCAAAAGCTTTTTCCAACTCCGCAACGAGTGCAATTTTCGCTCTCACCGCAAATCATTCGCAGCATCTCAACGCTAATCCATATACACGCGCACCATTTCGCGCTTATAATGCTCTATATATACATTCGCCCACTCTCCTGCGCTCTCCGCTACTTTTCTCGAAAAACCATCGTCACCGTCGCGCCGCAACAATTGCATCCCCGCGATGTGCATCGGTAGCCGCGTATATACCGCAGCATCCCGCCGTATAGTAAAGGCGAAAAAAGTGCAGCGCGCTTATGCCAAAGCAGCGACAGGCCAAGAGAATCGCGTCTCCAGCAGCAGCTCACGAGTGCAGTAGTAGAAAACGCACCGCTGCAACTCGCCAATCGAGAGAAGAAATCCGCACCGCGCCACAGCTCTACTGCGTGCCAGTTTATCCTCTCTCTCTCTCTCTCTCTCTCGCTATTGCGCACACGACTAGCTAGCTCAACCTGTTTTCTCATTTTTGTCGTCCGGTAGCATATCAGGTTTGCTGACTCTGCAGCGCTCTCTCTCTCTCTCTCTCTCTCTCTCTCTGCCGCTGCAGGTGAGACTCGCTCCGCACTGTGCAGCGTAGCCGCTCCTTCGTTTCTCTCTCTCTCGGTCTCGGTCTGCCTATATCCGCGACGACGTGGGCATTAAATTAATCTTCGGATCGGCGAGTGTGTGCCGAGGGCGAAACTCGCCGTCTCCGCGACTGTCTGTCTCTCTGTGTGCGGTACGTGAGTGCGTGTGTGTGTGTGTCTATGCAAGATCGCGTGCCTCGGTCGCGCCTATCGGTCAGCGATTACCTTCAGCCGCGCGTGCAGCCGCGTGTGCCGCGCGCACCTATACGGGAAATATTTATACGTGCGCGCGTTCCGCGTGTCATTTCTTCCCATCTTTTCCACGTCTGCCGCCGCGGTCGGTGATTGTTTCTCCGCGACTTTGCGTTTACGAAGATCTCCGCTGATGCGTTCCGGCTAGATTGGCGAATGTGTGTTTAATAATGTGCTTTTGTCGCGCGACTGCCTGCCTCTGTCTGTCTGTGCGGTATTTACAAGGCGGTTTTTGTTTGCCGGCGTGGCACTGCACAACGCCTTATGGGACCCATTGTGTTGTGCGGCTGTCAATGCGATTGTTCAACGCTCGATCGAAATGACTCATTATACTTGGTCCGCGCGTGCTTTTTTCTTTTTTTTTTTCTTTCATTCACCTCCTCTAGTTCGTTAATACGATGATTTATGGTGGTGTGCCTATAACATTTTATGAGCGAATTTCGCAGATTGCCGCCACAGATATTATAAACTAAAGCTTTTAATGATTGCTTAATACACTTTCAGAGCATATTATGTCGCCGTATTTATTAGCTGCGTTTATATAAGATTAAACCTTATTGTTGCGTTTTCGAGAAAAATGCGGCACTGCTATCTTTAACGTCTTTTCATAATACAGTTTGACTAGTCGCAGGAATGTGTATTCTATTATATCCACGTTAAACGTGATGTTTATTCAAGGTTTGCGCAGCCGAGGTTCGCGAAATGACCAATTCTATTTTATTATGGAAGTCTTAAAATCGTTCAAGTATCTTACAATAATAATCATATAATAATAAGATACTTTTGTTCTACTGCTTTGCACTCGATAATTGTATACTTGTAATAAATGTTTTAAACATTTGCAATTCAACGAACGCATATAAACATAATGGTATTTTTAATTAGCATTGTATTATTATAACAATAGTTTGTTACATGTAACTGCAAATTATTATTTATAATGTTTTGAATAATTTAAAAGTAAAATAATGATGAATATATTCATTCTTAAAAATGTTTGATTGATTATTATTTATCCAATTTCATTTCTTCCAATGAAAATGATAATTAAGATTAAACATATATTATAATGCATTATAATCGAATGCGTCCACACAATAAACTGCGATTCATGCGTTTATTTTATAGTAAGTCATTATATTATTTTAAAATTAATTGGATTCAAAAGTTACGTGCGATTAGATATGCCGGCATTAATACCCGAATAATGGCAAATCTTACATTTGAACAAATAATTTATTTCTGCACTGCATTTGTATAACTTTCACTCGCAGATTACTCTATTTCAACTCTGGTTTAGGAGATAAATATTTCACCTCGCAACGTCATAGCTTTAAAACGAATTTCAAGCCATGTATATAACACTGCGAGTGTATAGCTAAAATTCAATATTTTCATTTGCATCTCAATTACATTACGTTATGCGTCTATCTAGCAATATGTACCTTCTATCAACCTGCGCAGCAGCCAAAACAACTTGGCATGCGCGAAAAACTTCACTTTTCCCATGTAATTTCACTTGTCCATCCGTTTCCCTCTCTCTCTCTCTCTCACGCGCGCAGTACTCAATCACTCGCTCATTGCTCAACGCTCGGAAAGTCGCGGGCGCGCGTATATATATACAGAAATTTTTCAAAATCCACCGATCCGACTAGCTCGATTTATCACTGCACCGCGGCTCGCAGCTAAACCATCCGAGGAAAAATAAAAACCGCACGTTTGACCCCCGCAACCAAGTGCATCGGCAATAACGCATCTTCGCCTGCACAAGCCAGCCAACAAAGGTTGCGCGATACTCCACGCGCACATAACGCGTATTATATCGAGATTTCGCGTCAGTATATGCGTTCCTGCATATGTATATATATGATCAATGGCACCTGCGCGAGCACTGCACACACACACACACCTCGTCTACTCCACGTAAAGAAGGAAAAAAGGGGGGATACATCATCGCGCGCGCCAAGTCGTATGAGAGAGAGCGAGGCGTACGTATATACATATATATAAACGCCTCCTCCGATCCTTCATCTTACACTCTCCTGCCCCCTATAAGTTATATATATATATATAACCTATAGAGTTATTCTCGCCTATATATACGCGCGTATGTACAGGCGAGAAATGCTAAAGCTGACTTATAATCGAGTATAAGTCTATGCCGCGAATAAGCCGATACTCTCCTCATTTATATATATGCGCTTGCGGAGCCTTGAGAAACGTTTCAATGTCGCCCTTTGACCGCGAGTCCATGCACCCTCGGTCATTGTACGTCATGAAAAATTCAAGACCGAGAGAAGGAGTCTCGTTGCATACACATACCTATATATATATATAAATGTATAGAGGTAGAGAGGGAGACGGAGATGCAAGCGTGTAGTTCGGCGAGTATATTAACAGCTCACGACCAGGCGCATCGCTCTTACTTAATACTTATGGACGAGCCGATCGAAGTTAACTATATTTATTATTTAAGGCGGCTCTGTCTCTATATATATATATACACCTATCTTTCTATCTCTCTCTCGCTCTCTCTCGGTCTCGGTCTCTCTCTCTCTCTCTCTCGATCTCGGTCTATAATATGCATAAATTATAGTTATAATTATAAATTGATAGACTTACACGTCGCACTAGGGGCAATCGAGTGAGCTGTATGTGAACTTATTTCGGTTTCTCCCCTATACATTGATTTTAGAGTGTGAGTGTATTTATTAGCGTAAGTGTGTCGATGAATGAATGAGTAGAGTGAATGATTGACTTTTATTCTTAAATGTATTGTTATATGATAGATATCGACTGATTTTGTAACTTCTGTTTGTTTGTATTTTATGTGACGCGCTGTGATATTAGTAATAGGTTTGTGCAATATTTTAAGACTGATTTGTAAATAGTTTAATATATCTGAGTAACCAAAACTGTGACATCATAGCAAGTGCAATAATAATCATGACTTGTTGTAATTTTATTGTAATTTTAAAGGAAAATATGTGAAATTATGTATGTTATACTTTTTTGTAAATTTTTACAAGTAAACAAATATCTATTTCTCTCTCTCTCTCTCTCTCTCTCTTTTTCTCTCAGCTCTGCTTTTTACCTCGTGTGTGTGTACGTGTATGGATATCGCCACGCGCGCTGGAGATAGAGATAGAGAGAGAGAGAGGAAAAAAAAGTTTTGCTCAAAACGGTCACGTACGCGCACTTTGACGTGTGTGTATATACTATAATGTACGGGCTGCGGGAGTGATAATGAGTGGATTGTTTATGGGAACTGTATTTTGCGTCGACGTTGAAAAACGCTATATATGGCTAATAGTAATCGGGATTTCTCTCTGTGGCATTATACGCGATTCCGCGGTGAGTTATCCGATGGAGTTGGCGTGCACGCGCGATGCAGCTTTGAAATTAGCGAAGATCTTTATTGTGAGCGCAAGCATCGCTTTTGGTGTTTACCTATATAAGGAAAACTAGTTTTTACTCGGTGCAGGAGATAATTTTTTTTTTTTCAGTATCTATTGCCGAATGCTTCGAAGTGATTCATGGGTAGGCGGCGTGCAGCGCAATTTTTCCACATTTGAATAAATGCACATTCGAAGGAATTCATTAAAGTGGCTCATCGATGTAACAATCCATTTGTATATTATAATGATGGTTAATGCAACGATATTCGCATCGGATGCCGATTAAAAAGATTATAAGGAATTAATAATAATACGTGTGTTTGTTCTGCGAAGCTGGTATGTATAGGAAATCCTATATTCCGAAGTAGATCACGGCCGAGATTAGTCGGACAGCCCGTAATTATTGCGTTTCACCTGAGGAATCTATCGGTTGTATACATTTTCTAAACTTTCTATTGAACATCGGCGGTAATAAAAAAAAAGCCTCCACTGCCACGCATCTTTACTACCGAGCGAGAGTACTCTTAAATATGCAGAAATATTTAGAAATCCATTTGGCGGACGCTCAGTACGATATCATTATCTCCGTGCATGCGAACGCCGAAACTTCCAAGTGCCTTCTTTTTCCCCCGCATTTTCCCATTTCGACGAAGCATATATTCTGCAAACCCACAATCATCCGAGACATCGCCTCTCACCCTGCCCCCGTCCGCATGAAATATTATCGACAGCACGCGTCTCAACCCACGAACAGCTGCGCCATGCATTTTCCATTGGAAAATACAAAAACCGCGACCATTAAAGGCAGCTCTAGCAAAAAAAGATAAACTCCGCAGCTGCATTTTGTCAAAGAAGCGCTGCAGAGCGAAGAAAACTGCCATATTTGCTCTTTATGTATATATACAAACTATACAAACTGCGTCAGGAGCGAAGTCGCAGCTATACGCGTGGTGCGCTCGCGGTGTGTGCACAATAATCTAGAATGCCTCGGCGGGGAGAGAGAAAAAACGTGAATCCCTCGCCGCAGGTCTCGAGCGCGTCCCTCTTATGACTTGCAAAGCTTTCAGTCCTTCTCTCTCTCTCTCTGCTTCTCAGCTCTTTCTTTCCCGTTGCAGAAGAGAGAGAGGCGCTGCAGCGCTTGCTGCACGATAGCCGCGATATTACGCGGTTAAATATTGCGGAATGGGCCGCCGCCGCCGCCGCCGCCGCCACCGCCGCGACTTGTTTACATAAAATTGCGCGTGCAGCGGCGTTACGTGCAGCCAGTCCGACGTTATACATTCGCGTGAGCATGTGTGCAGTAGCTGTGTACAGGGTGGGTTATGTGTCAAGTGCTCTACCTGACTAGGGGGGAGAAGGATGGGGGGAATCCTTTACAACTTTGTGAAAGTTGAGTACTTTGTACGTGACGAGGGATGGGTCATTGAAAGGGGAGCTAGAAACTTTGTTGGAGGTTCAAGTATTTTTCCCGTACATTATATTTGACGCAGCGTTGTATATATTATTTGTATCATGTCAATTTCATTGACCGACATGGACGTAAGCGATACACGCTGGTTACGATTTTCAATTGATAAACGTACACAATTCTTCGAATGTTTCGACTCGCAATATTGACTTGCAAAATGATTTTAATGTAAATATTCATGTTAAAAGTGATTATGTAATATGAGTATTACTTTCTTGTTGCGAAGAACAGATTAAACTATAATTGAATATGATATTTTGTTTTAAATTTCTAGGTTATTCAAATTAATTACTTCAAAATACCAGATTTTATTCCTATAACACTCTTTACTTTTATCAAAATTATGTCAAAGCCCATAAAAAAATATGGAATTCCAAATTATCATCGATACAAAGCTTTCCCTTTGTCTGAGCTAATTCATAACACAGAAGATTTTTAATAAAGTATTACATTTTTTATAGTACCTTTTTCCATCCCGCAGCGTTTCTTTTTGAAATTCACATTTTATAAATTTCTCAAAATGCCTTTTCCAAGGTATATTTTAATAAAAAAAAAATGCGGGTGCGCAATTTAATATTAATTAATAATCCCACTTTTAACTTTCAGTACTCGGGCGCGAAGGAAATAATTAATGCCAGCTTACAAACTCAAGCGCGTCTTTATTGAAATATAAAGATTTTTCCCTTCCATTCAAGACGCACAGCATATAAATTTAGAAATTTAATGAATAACTGCAGCCTCGCTGCTCACAAGTATACATTATTCCCGCGGAACCTTTTCATTTTCGACTCGCACATTCATTTACCGTTCCATACGCCAGGCCTCGTAAAGTATAATACCCAGACTGGAGTGTATCCCATTATTCTCCAATCGCACGCGCCTTATTTTATCCCCCCGCGTGCACAGCTCCGCAAAACAAACAGCCGCGATATGCCGAATCGATAAATCGATCGACCGATCGATCACTGATGGATCGCACTGCGCGCACAACAGTCATTGCGGACTTTCGTTTCCTCGTCACGGAATCCTCCCTGTACATCGCGCGCATAAATACCTCGCTGATCTCCGCGGCCCAAGATCGGAGCTCCGCACTCGGGCAGTTTGTGGTAGTCTCCTCTCACCCGAGCTCTTTTTCTATAAGGATCCAGAGAGAGAGAGAGAGAGAGAGACTGTAGAAGCGGAAAATTGCCACCGCTGCGCACAGACTACCGCACCGCACGCGTCCAGTGAAATGAATTATTGAATGCGGACTCTCTCGCCTATGTATACACAGATGGAGACGGACCAAACTTAAAATCTCTTTCTCTCTCTGTGTATGTGCGTATAACTGGACCTCGGAGATTCGCGCAATACAATTTCTTCTTTTCAACGGCAAATACATGGATTCATTGCATCGGCAAAAGCGCGATATAATACGGCGAAACTCGTTTAGAGATGGATTAACCACCGAGCGTGACTTATACCTTGCCAGCTGGACTCTCTTCGTGCTCTCTCTCTCTCTCTCTCTCTCTCTCTCTCTCTCTCTCTCTAGCTTCCATATATATCCGCGGTTGCCGATTTAAGAGAGGGAGAGAGATGCATCGAGGTGTTTAGAGGCGCACTCTGATAATTCGTTTTCTCCCGCAGCGCTTGTTTAAGAGACTCCGAGCACTGCGCTGATCCGTCCATCGCTCTATACGTGCACTACGTCTGTACAGGGTAAACTGGTTTTTTACGTTATTCCGTGGACTGCTGAGAGAGAGAGAGAGAAAGAGAGAGAGAGGATTATTGCGTAATCGAGTGGTCTCTTCGCCGTTTTTTCCTCGTGCACGTTGTGCAATTTGTGTGTGTTTGTTATCTGCAACTGAATGCTTTCGCGGGGATGAATCGCCCGAGAGTCGATGTATATACTACGTTACGCAGCCATACGTGCGTATGTAGTTTGGACAAAAAGTGTGTATTTTTTTTTAAATTGTTTTTATTCTCCCGAGATTGAAAATAATAAACAACGATCGCGCAAAAAAAATGGATTTTTACCGAATTTTCCCTCTGTTTCGAAATGATGAATAAATTCTTGCTGAATGAAGTTTTTAGCTGCGATCGAATTCTATACGGTTATCGCGATAACTTCGTGTGCGATTTTATAAATAAAACTAGATATTTCGGATTTTGAGAACGTTTCACTTTGGTCAAGTGGCTGTTACGCGCAGTATTATCAGTAGTCAAAAATTTTTGCCGGTTATAAACGGAATTAACGTGTGAAATATGTACATTGCTGTATTTTTGAACCAGTTCTCGAATAACGGATTTCGACTCCAAACTGTCGAAATACTAAGTATTAACATTCTTTTCCTACTCGATACTGAACAACCTTTCATCCGTTATTTATTACGTACTTTCAATTTGCAGTCGTTTTAAAAACATTTCAATCGTTGCTTACGAAATTATACATTATTAATTGCAGTGAAAAATGCTTTAAATTTACAGATTTGAAGTATACCTATGTTTGCTCAATCTATTCCCACAAAAATACCATTTATTTTTTACTTTCATAGATTAAAACTTAATCCGAGTAAATTTTACTAGATTCGTATCAATAAATTATCAAGAATATTACAGTCGGGGGAAATTTTAAAGGAAAATATAAAGTTCCGGATGATTTGCTCACTAAATAAATTGTTTCATTACCTTATAAGCACTCTATAAGAGGAACTTATCTCCCTACCTTATATATATATTCTTTGTAGAAGATGTCAATGGAATTAACGCCTGACGTACGCCAACGTCACATCGCCGGTGTGCCGGCGGATTAAAGAATATAAAGGGGCCCGAAAGTGCCGGCCATAAAGCTGCAGTTACGACAATCTGTAAGTTCATTAGACTTTTTGAAATCCATTAGAGGATTCCACGGCCTTATACGGCACATAACACATACTCTTATAACGCGGATAAGCATTAACTTTATGTACCGGCCGCGCTAAATTTTTCACGACTAATATCGTGCACAGCTATACATATATATAAAAGCGACTTATACACATAGTTATACATTACCGTGGACTTGATATCCCTCAATGAATTTCTTGAAAACTCCGTTTAAAACGATTAATTTCAGCCAATTGTTTATATTAATAAACATTCGATTTCAATTATTAGCGATAAATTCTTAATCCTTTTTCGCATTTATCGAAATTTTAAGGATTGAAAATCGCGTGTCTGCAGCTGATCCGTACAGGCAACAACATAGTTTTACAAGAGCCGCGCGCGCACTATAGGACTTCATAAATTGCGGATAAGCAATTTCGTGAAAAAGAAAAAAATAAAATGACCGATTACTTACCTGTATAATTACGTCGAATACATTACAATTGCATGCATATATAATAACTGTAATTTATACGCATGAAACGACAATGACAATATTCGCATACTATATCCATTGCCTCAAAAGTAATTAGCGCGTACACCTCGTTTATTATATCGCCGCTTATTTAACCTGGATTTCTTTCCATCCCTCTCGCGCAGGATATACTACATACGCTATAGAACACCACCTTGGCTGTAATGTTTCAGATCATTGACGGGAGTCTCTCGCGTCATTACACTTGTCCTACTCGCCAATATTACCAACGGTGCGGCGACTGGCGGCAGCGGCGCACATACTCAGAATAACAATTTTTATGCGCGAATATATACCTCGCGCGGCTGTATAACGAGCGCGACGTTATTATTCAACGCGCCTATAAAAATAATCATCTCCTTGAAAAATTCCGTTCTTTCTTGCGACGATCCTGTTTCTCTATCTCTCTCCCTCTCCTCTATATCCTCTCTCAGCTCCTTGCCTCTGTCTTTCTCTCTCGTTCCGTCCCCTCATCAACGGCATTGCGCGCACGACTCGCGCGCCAACGAAAACAACACAAGAAAACACGCAGCAGCAGCAGCAACAGCAGCTGAACCAAGTGCTCCATTCCACATAGACACACGGACGCGTATGTACACGTGTACCCCATATATAAAAAGGTGAATTCCTCTACGTGCGGCAATCGTTAAAATAACGCATTCCCTCTCTCTCTCTCTCTCTCTCTCTCTCTCTCTCTTTCTGCCAGCTCGAATCCGCGCAGCGGCGAGTCAAATAAAACGAGCGCGCGGCGCGATTCGCGAAATAAGCGCAAAAGGAATGGACCTGCGCACGTCAGACGATACAAATCACGCGAATCACCGGAGACCTTGGACTCTCGCATAAATGCACACTTGCACACGCGCGCGACTCTGTTTCTTCAGTGTGTCGTGTGTGTCCGAGTGTGCGTGTGTGCGTGTGTAAGGTGCAGTGCACGCATCGCTCAAATCCTTTTCGCATACATATAGAAGCGAGTGTGCAGCTTGAGAAGGAGAGAGAGAGAGTGTATCGCGCCAGAAGTGCGCAGCTGCAGCAGAGGTGGCGTTGTGGAAACACAGCTTATAAGTATATAGAGACTCCGCGAGGTCCGAGTGTTTGTGTGTGTGTGAGAGAGAGAGAGAGACAGCATATAGAGAGATGCTGCACAATCGCGCCCTCGGGCTATGTATCCACTCGCGCGCTTGCCGTGTGCAGACTGCACACACACACAGACACGCGCACACGCACACTTGCAACGGCGACTGATCGTACAGTGCACATCGGCGCTCAGTTAAAGGGAGTCTCGCGCGTTCGCGTCTAATTACAATGTCGACCCTTGTAACGACGTTAACCTACGCCTCTATATATGTAAGCCTCCGTCTCTCTGCCTCTCTCTCTCTCTCAGACTGGCTCGCGCGGTCTTTGATGCTGTCGCCGTAGACGCTCAGCGGTGGTATACGTGGCAATGCCAGCGAGCGTGCAACCTAATGCAGAGCTCTTTTATGAGCGAGCGAGTGGGCACAAAAAGGTTTAATAAGCGTCGGATTCAAATTTAAAAGGGTAGTTCAGAAACTTATTAGGCTGCACGATGTTACTGCGCATGTCCCTACCTGTGTGCAGTGTATATATATATATGTGTGTGTGTGTGTGTGTGTGTACGTATGGGTCTGTCGACTCGCTGCCGTTTCAAGTAACTTTCCGAGTCTCTGGTATTTCATTAAAAATCGCATTTATGCGCGTGCCTATATGCCCGCTGCGACTATATACGCGTGCAATTGTGCACTAGGATATGTCGTTTAAATGAAAGAAATTACTTTGACCTTTCTTGCAAGATGAAAATTTCGTTGCGATTATGATGTGACGTAAAACATTTTCTACCTAACAACAAAGCATTGCAAGCCATCTTAAAGTATAAAATCACTAACAATACTGGATAGTTTATAGTTATGTGTGAAACTGTTTTTACCACATTTCTAATAACCTATTTATTGAATTTAGTCAAGTTTAAAATCACTCTCTAGGTACTATCGCGTGCATTTGCAGATCACAGAACATAAAAATATAATACACGAAAATCTTCTCCCAGGAACACAGCTACTATATCGCAAATAGAAACAATAACACTGAACGACGAGAATTCGTGTTACTCGACGGGATTGTGAAAATGCGTGTTTACCGCGGCAAGTCGCAGACGCCATATGACTTAACCATAGTGAACATAATGCTTACACTTATTTTTTATATTTTTTAAGCCATTTAATGGTTTAACTACTCTACTAGTCATTTATAATATTTTCATTTCTACCAGATCTTGATTGAAATTTGCAAGTATAAAGCGAAATTAAATAAAATGTTATTATACCAAAATGTTATACACCTAATATGTTCCAAACATAGATATTGAATCGGCCATATATGAGTTGCCCGGAAAAGCAAACGCTATTAATAAAATCGTAGTTAAGAACAGTTTTAATTTTAGGAAATATACGTTGGTTATGTTATGATTAGTTTCGAATACTAAGCACGATGTGAGTTACCATTAAGCAAGCGTTAATATATCTGTGTAAGTAGATACAGACGTGCATATCAAGACTGCGCCGTATTATATGCTGCAAAAAGAGCGAACAACCACAGCTGTATATAATACGTAGTGTACGTTTCGCGTAAGTAAACGACGTGTGCTGAATTTTAAAATCAACGAGGAAGCGCAACGTTTTGAAAATTTCATTCTCTCCATGATTATGTAAAAGTCGATTCGAACCGGGGACAAAGCATAATTTTCATCGCCTCGCGGACAGGATATAAAAATCGATAAAATGATGTTGCAATAAAGTTCTTGCAAAGGAGGCTCTCCGATATAATGTCTTCTCTATTGGAGACAAAAGTAATTTGCAGCAAACATTTATTGAACTGCGATGGAATAATTATCGTCGCTGATTTTCAAGATGAATCGAGAAGCCGCAGTGACGAGTATGCGTATCAATCGGAGTTTTTGCAGTCGCACTTCTCGGCTGCTGCTGCTGCTGCTGCTGCTGAAAAAGAGCAATGAGAATAATTCGAGCATGAAATTCACCGGTCGCGAAACGACTCGTAACAGCTTCCGTCAAAGTTCATTTGGCAAGTAATTAGAACTAATTTAGTGAATTTACGTCTTGAATGCGATTTTTTTTCCTTCGATAACACTTCCGTCATACCTTATCGAATGCAATCAGTCTCGTCTAATCCCAAAAATAATCTCTCTAACAATCACTCGCTGTATCCTGCAGTATATATAAACATTGCAAATAATCGAATACTTCGTCCATTGATTTCATCTCCTTGATCAGCAAACAGGAAACTCCGTGACACAAGTTCCATACGTATAAATCAATCAGGAGCGCTATGAATCGGCATTTTTCTATTCCTTCACACAACACCAACTCATAACGTAGACTATGTTGATATAGCTAATGAGCTGAATTAGAATGCCGAATCACGTTGTCTGGTAAGCGCGTATATATATTTATATGTATATGTATATGACCGGTGCTTTGTCTCGGTAGCCATCGTATATATTCAGCCTCACGCGCACACACACACACACATAGGCAACTTAGATCCATACGAATAATGCTTAGTGTCGAGCTTCATACATTAGAAACGAGCTCTATAACGTTTATACACGTGGCCGCGGGAGGGGGAAAGGGTGAGGTGGAGGGACGCGGGTAATGTCGTGCCGCGCATACAAAGGAAACTGCTGCTGCGCGTTTATGAAAAGCCGAGGGAAATGAGCGAACTGAAAAAGACAAGTATATATGTGAGAGCGAAAAATGACACAATATGCGGACTTGAGAGCGGAGAGTAAATTAACTTGTCGCGTGCATTCGTATATGTATATGCAGTCGAATAAAGGCTATTATAATCTTTGCGAAATCGAGGAAAGAGCTCTTTTAAATTTATATCCTTTGGTTTGAAAAAAAAAAAAAAATAAATAAAGCCATTTCTGTGGTATAGATCCAGTTGGTAGAAACTATATATAATAGTTATGTATATAAAAGAAAAATAGGTATCTGATATAAAAGCGGACGCAAAATACTCCAAGTATTAATATAACTATTATTTGAAATATGCACGAATACATGAAATTTTAGCTGGGCAGCTGTAGAGACGGCAATATTTTTTTACTGCCCGTAATAGATCGATTCAATAATGGCCCTGTAACTGCTCCTATTTACGATTTTGCAGAAAAATCGATCACGATGAACGTACAAGTTTTACATAACGCAAATTTTTTCGCAAGCGCAGAGAACAGTTAGACACGAGAAGACATGCGTCTCGCAAAAATTAAACGAAATTCATAATAATAAGCACGGCGAGATATAATCCCAAGGAGCACAATATAAAAAGTAGCAAGAGAGAGAGAGAGAGATAGACAGGCATGGAAACGGTAAAAATTAAAGTTACACATTGTAAAATTTCATGGTAAATCGTATAATTTTTACCGCGAAGCATGTTAATTTGCGCCGCATAGCCGACACCGGTAATTTTAATGAAAAAAAAAAAAAAAAAGAAAGAAAGAATGACACGAAGGAAAGAAATCCCTGCGCGCGCATCGTTGAAACATATACCGTTGCATAATTTTGATAAAAAGAAAGGAACGGAGCAATATAAACCAGCGGCAGTGCCTCGCGCGTTCGAATCCCCGTTATTTTTCGCGCTTACACCACGAGGAGACGGCAAACATCTCGATAGCCATTCGTCATCGCGGAAAATAATGCCGGTATATGCGGGGAGGTGGGTAACCTTTAACAGCCAATAATTCGCATTGTCGTCTGGGCGTGGAAGGGGGAGGGGGGGTGTATATAACAAACGCGCGCGATAGACATTCGGCCGCAATGAAAGCCAGCGAAAATAATTGCTCCGACATTTGCATGAAAGCGAGGAGCTGTTCCCTGACACATAATGACCCGTGCCCCCGCGCGCACCATAAATAACGCCGCCCGACAATGGATGCGAGAGACCTCCAGCGTGTGCGCGCGCCCAGTTCGGGGGGGCCTTCCGTTCGCGATGTCTCCAAAGTTACGCGAAACTCCGCTCTCTGCCTGCGCCTGTGTGTGTGTGTGTGTGTGCTTTCTCGTACAATGTATATACATATATATATGTACAGGTATATGTATAGGTAGCAGTGACTTGCCGCGCGGGGGCAACAGGTTTACCGAGTTGACGGATAATGCGGCAGCGTCATTAGGCTAGTTGGCAGGTTCGTGTAGCAATTAGCGAATAGTCTGCGGCCAATCGACGAGCTGCCGTCCTCCCCCCCCCCCCCCCCCCCCCC
>UELU01142198.1:89999-121690 GCA_900490025.1 Megastigmus dorsalis
CCCCCGCCCTACCCCTCTCCCCTGGCTGCCTGTTCCTAAACCTTAACCACTTGACTCTCCCCCTTCCCCCGCCCGTCCAAACTCGCTTAGCTTCTAATCTTCCATGCGTGAAACAAAGGACCTCCTGTGCAGGTGTGCACGTGTGTAAATGAGCGATTGGAGCGAGTACGGCCCAACCCCCGATCGTTATACTGCACGCACGCACATATGCACTCGAGCAACGTATAACGTACATATATATATATAAGCGAAATTGTGAACGATTTTTCAGAGCGCGGGAAATTTCGATTTCGTATATATATAGTATATATAGGTTCTGTGGAGCTTGTGCGGAATGGAAATGTTGCGGTGGAAAATTGAACGTATCGCACGGAACGTATACCTAAACACCGAGTGGAATCGTTCATTGATCGAGAACAATCTAGTTCGAGTGAATTTTAGCTATTCTGTAAAGAAGACCTTTTTTTTCGAGAAAGAGTATACGAGCGAATTATACTCGCAACCTGTATAAAAAGCTTCGTTGAACTCTTCTATAGGCGAACGAAAATTGATTTTGCTTCGGGGGAATCGGATAAAGTCGAGCGAATTTCCAATTTAATATAATTTGTCATGAATTTTTTGCCGGTTTACTTGTGGAAAAATGCATACATCTATAAAAATGCTAACAAGTTTTTTGCTGACCGCTAGTCTGGGAAAATTTTGTTTGCGTATATTTTTGCAATTTTTTCAGAATAATTAATAGAACCATGTCTGTGACTATATTGCTTAAGTTTGTATTGTAACTTGTAGAATCCATTTCTCTAATAAATGCAAACGATTCATACATTTTTGATCCCTGGAAATGTCATTTCTGCACCCTTTGCGCTTGCATTATAATAAATGAAAGAGTAAGTAATAATGCTAGGGTTACGTGCAAGGAAAACATTATCCAGGATGAATCGAATTCAGATGTTGTTGTATGAAATCACTCGAACAATCCGCTCTGATCTCTCGATGATTTTATTGAAAAAGTGGCCAAGCTCGCCACGGTCGAGCGGTCAAGCATCCGTAAGTATACAGTACATGTATATAGGTATATATAAGACTATGGCTTGCTCAACACTTGGGCGATCGCCCAGTCGCGCACACTCGACTGCACCTCCGAAAAGATTATATCTTCTAGAAAGTGTTAATATAAACGTTAGTTCAAGTCAGCCGTATATACATACATTTTATACAACAGCTGGCATATTACACTATTCAGCCGCAACCAGCTTATTTATACAATCAAAGGTATATCGACTTATTTTTCAAATCCACACTTCTCCATCTACACACTTTTAACAATGGGATTACGGCTCGAAGTTATACACAGAAAGAGAGAGAGAGAGAGAGAGAGAGAGAGAGAGAGAGAGAGAGCGCGAGAGAGTATCGTCTTGATCGTTCGAATTCCTAATATTCCGGGCGCGTACCACCGTTAGTAAAGACATTCGTTGAATAATCGAGGCGCCGCTAAATTTATTACGCCTCAGCCGCGCGCGAGCGCTTTTAGCGAGGAAAAAAAAAAGGAAAATGCCCAACGGCAGCAGCAGCAGCAGCAAAGTACGCGTCATTTGCGATGCATCGCCGCCCATAAAGACGCCCGTCGCCCTGTGTATAGTGTATATATAGCGAGATCGCGAGTCTACTCTCGCTCGGCGCGAACGTGACTCCGAAACAAAGAACGACGGAGACGACGGACTGCGCGCTCCGTATATACCTATATATAAACAGGTACACGGCAACATCGAGAGAGATGGAGAGAGAGAGAGAGGAGGAGAAATAAAACAGGGAGTGCGGGTATATAAAAAGACCCTTGGCCGCCGCAGTCCTCGCGAACGGATCCAATTGTGTATGTGTTGGTATATAGCTGAACCGTCCTCGTTGGTGCTGCTGCTACGGTTGTTGCGCGGCTGCATCACGGCGGAGCGCAAAGTGAGAGCAACTCCATCGGCGAATCATCCACTCAATTACCGCGGCGCGGCGGCGTTGTTATCCGCGTGACAGCAACACCACTACCACCGACCCTATATACATATATATATATATATGCATATATACACACGTACTATATAGCAGAGCTATAGAGGAGGACACGTATTATAGGCACAGGAGCGGGAACGGATATGCGATGATGGGGAACCGTTGGCGACGTTTCGCTAAATTGCCGCGGGGTAATTAGTTCGTGACCGCGCGCGCGCTACAAGGGCTTTGCACCCTATACCCACACGCACACACTCACACACACACACACACACACCAGACTATATATATGCAGCGCCACGCGAGCTAGAGCTCGTATCAACCTACGCATGTGCTTTTACGACTCGGAACAAGTGTGTGCAATGTGCGTGTGTGTGTGGACGTGTGCAAAGTTGCCCCGCGCGTTATCTCCGATCTCGTATAGAGGCGCGCGTGCGAGCGAGCGTTTGTTTACTCTCTTTTAGCGAGTATGGTGCGCATGGACTAAGTATAGGGGATGCATGTGTATATCGAGCAGCAGCTGTTCTATACCCGCGTGTATAATATAAAACTCCTCTTGCGAGTTGCGCCACGGGGGATACAGCGCGGCTCGTGGTGATTTTTTATTTATTTTTCTTAGCCGTGAGCAAAGGATCGTTACATTGTCTTTGAGCATTATTATTTGTTTTTTTTTTTTGCGGATAGGGGATTTGTACCGATGTTGGCTTTTTGTTCGCGTAACGAAATTGTTTAGTATACTGTGACGGTTTAAAATAGAAAGATGTTCGGATATTGATGCAAATGCGAAGCGAGCTGTAAATGTATTATTAAAGCTGTTAATGAAACAGTGCCGCTTGTTATATATTTATACAGATAAAACTTTTATATTTAACAAATTAAAATAGTGTTTTGGTCACTCTATCCTCAAAATCGCATGTTTGATGCGAATTGACGGCTCTCGTGATGAAAAATACAGTTTGAGACTAGGACGTAAGAGGATTTTTCCCTGCCCCTGTGCCGAAATGTGCTATTATACTTATACACCCAATTCAAACCTCACTGATGAACTTTTACTGTCAATTTAAATTTCAATCCATCTATTCTGTCTGAAAATGAAATTATTACATCGAATTTCCGTTTTCCGACGATCTCGTGTCATATAGATCATTATTTCGTTTGATAATTCATTTTATTTACTTATTAATTTTATTATTAGCAGGTGATTATGAATTGTGAATTATAAGTTTAGAAATGATAAGAACTTATTTCCTTTAAGCTTATATAATTCTGGATTAAACTTTATGGTACACTTAATAGGCACATAATCTTTTACAAAATTATCAAGAATATTCGACTTATAAATCAAACTTTAACCTCCTGGGCCCTGGCTACCGAGATTTGGAAGTCGCTGATTATATTCGCCGCAGTATGTTTTGATCAAAAATAGTTTTGGGCTAAATAGCTATTATCTACATAATAGATGTTGAGATTATATATATGTGTATATATTTACATATGTATATATATATTTATATAGAAGCAAAATAATTAATGGTTCCAAATTAGTTTAACCCATCAGCCAGGAAGTTAATGACGAGGTTAATGAATTATTACCATCTATATATTTATTAGTTACGTATAAGTAATGCCTGCAATGTTAACGAATTTACGAACTCAACATATCTACATTTCAATTATATTCAATTTGCAACGCGCAAAGGGAACAAAACGAATTTTCCATTCAACGCCGAATAGATTAGTTGTATACCGACAAACCCTAAGCGACACTCGAATCCCGCACTCAAATTAGCATAAACACTGAAAAGCATCGTTCACGGAATTTCAACAAAAGCCCAACCCGTGTAGGTATCTGTTTATTCTAAAAAAATCTCGCCAACACCTCTCGAAAAGCCACTTATACAAAAACAATGATAAAGCAACGCTACGCGGCGGCCTGCAAAATTCACGAAGAAGCAGCCCGAGGCGCGAGTCCCGTATATATTAGGTACGCCTTTTACAGTCTCTCGTCGGGGCGACGCGGTCCTTGAAAAACCCATATTCAAGACGCATTATGTATCCGAGCAAAGCCGTAGACGGCCATAAATTCACGTATTAGCCGGGCTTGGGTTATTGGCACATCGCGTACCTATAGACGCGCGCGGTGCGGCAAGTATAAACGTAAAAAAATGACCGTGCACCAACAGCCAATGGATTGTAATGAAACGCAATTGCATCAGACGCGCTGAATTTTCGATGACGCCAAGAAAAACCGCCTTTGGTGTATACATAATGATATTACAGAATATATATATAGAATCGAAGCGGCGCTCGTCGAGTCTCGATGTCAAAGAGCGATAAGTGAAAAGGCTCTCTTGCTATACGGGCACTCTTGGCTTCGCCCCATTAAAATCCAGTTACAGACTCTATGGTACGTGTATATACCATTGACTGGGAGGAGAGCGAGAGTAAAAGTCAGTGGCACGCCGAGGACACACACGCGAATATCTCTTGACTCGTCGCCGCCTTTCTCGACTCTCTGTTCTCGGTGTATCTGCGTGTCTGTGTGTGTGTGCGCTCCGCTCGATTGTCAATTATGAAGCTAATCCTATATATCGGTGAGCTGCATCCGATAACGTTTTGTGTACACTTGAGTGCAACAAAGGGAATGAATTATCAATTGGGACCTCTCCTCTCTCTCTCTCTCTCTCTCTCTCTCTCTCTCTCTTTCTCTTTGTTTCGGATCGATCTGTCGAGTTATTGATTCGCCCATACTCCATACCCTTCTCTATTCTCTGCCTTCGATCAATTCGACTTTGTTACGTTACGTTTTAACGAGAGCGACGCTTTTTTGGCCCGGGATGATAGACGCATTGGCTCCGGGGGACGAGCAAAAATAACGTCCAATTTTGATTTAACGTAATATAATATCGACAATTTGATAATTAGTTTTTAAAATTTGTATCATATATTAGAAACAAATTGCTATTATAAAAGATAAACTATTGCATTAAAGTGATTGAAAGCATTTTTAGGTATAGTTATATACTATGCCTACGAAATTTTAATTTTCAGAATAAATGAATAATGTGCAACTGCAGGTTAGAAAATTTCTGAGTATAACTCCGACAGTTGAACGAAGCGTGAAACTGGAAAGCAGCGCGCGAAACGCAGATTTCCCGGCGAATACCTTTTAACAAGGAGATTCGTCATTGTACAGTGTACATATACACGGTGGGCAAAATTTACGATAATGCTGGATAACGCTAACTTACTGTACATACATTACCGCGATTACGGGAAAACTTTTCGAGACTCGCGCCGAGAGTACCTACTCAAGTCGGGGCCGCTAAACAGTCCTAAATCATATTGTGCGTGTATAGCGTTCAGAAGGATTTTAGAAAGTAAAAGCGCTAGCGCACACACAAAAAGCGACCGCGCGTAGCCATTACGCGCACCTATACAGTCTAGTGGATTTTAAACAAGTCGTAAAGTAATTGGTGAGCTATAATCGCTCGGCAGCTTCATCAATCATCCGACCCTATACGTATACGCGATGCTCAAAAGAGTTCCGAGGAATTTCTGATCCGACTCGTATTGTTCTGTCTTTCTTCGCACAGGTGCACGAGGTCGTCTTCTTACATACGGTCTTCTTTTCTCCTAATCTACGCCTTTGAAATCAAAAAGAAAATGATGTGAAAACATTGATGTAGCACGATTTCATGGCCACAAGTCAACTTGTAAAAATATTTCTCAAAGTTGCACACAGAATCATTATATTATGTTAGTATAAATGGGAATTTGGCATTTGAAAGAGTATCATTAATTTCGCGAATAATAAATTACTTTAATCGTAGCCCAATAATTTCTATACCTTTGAATTTATTATAAGAAAGGATAATACGATCGAGCATTTAAACGACATTAGAGCTATATATACAATTGACGGTTGAATTTTTCAAAATTAGCCAGTCATGTTTTGCGCAAGATAGAATTACGCTTGATTAAATAAATAAGCTGCGACATTGCATTTAATTATTATAGACGCGTGTTCATTGTTTGAAGTAGACATAGGAGCCGTCATACACGTTTGCTCGTATTGTTTTTCCGTTGACTAGATATATCAATGAATAATAGATTATTCAATTAACTTTCAAATCTCGTCGAAGGAATTATCAAATGCCAAATATTAAAAGCTTATGTGTATTACCGCATCGCGTGGTAATAGTCTTGTATATATTAATTAAACACCGCGGCGATATGTAATAATAAAAATCAAACTTGAAAGTTTCCATAATTTCTTTGACGCATGATTATAGATTATTATAACTTATTGATTTATTCATACGTAACTAATGTCGTACAAAATCATTAATCTAAATTAAAATGAAATGATGCATTTCCTGTTGAATTATTAATTTTGTTTTGATCGAATATAATATTCTCAATAAATATCGATAATGTGGATGCATATAATATATTTACGATGCTCTAGTCGCGCAATGCGTCTCTCGCTAATGAATTTTCAATGAATTCAGAATAAAAACGCTTCAAAAGTATTTATGTATGAAATTAAACGAAAAGCTTATTTAATTTATCGAAGAGATATAAAAATATTCCAATATAGCAATGGGGCTGCACGCGCTGACGCTCAAAACGCCGATCGGTTTAAATCAAACGAAATAAAAGGACAGATAAAAAAGCACACACACACACACACACACAAACACATAGGTATTCGTGGCATTTAATTTTCCGCCCTTAAATATTTAAACCATTAATTGCATAAAAATCGATCGACGCAGAGCGCGTAACTACTCGCTTTTTATAAAACGGTAGAGCGCACATAAGCACACACGTTATATAGTACAAATAAATACAACTCCATAAATATATATATATGAAACAACACACGAGGAGGAGATGGAGGAGGAGGAGAGGAAGGTGGAAAGAGAAGCACAGGTACACTCACGTATATATCACAAGATTAATTTATACTTCATAAAACAGATTTATTTTACCGCATTGTGTTGTTGTCGTTCGATTGTTATTGCACAAGATTCAACAATGCTCGTAATCATTAATGTCGCTTCATTATATCCTTCGACGTTGCCGCTCTCTCTCTCTCTCTCTCCCCCTCTTTCTCTCAAGAATAATAGAAAGGAGCTGCATATATATATATATTCGGGGCGCGGGAGAGGTGAAACGAAGAGGAAGGAAACGACCTCCTGCGCAGAAGAGAGCACCTCCTAACGAGAAAATACGTTTTCGCCGCTCTCGCGCACATTCGAGAGACAAGGGCACGAAGAAGTGTGTATAGGTGTATAAGAGGAAGAAAAAAAGAGTAGAGAATCGCGAGAGGAGAGTTGTAATATGAAACGGACGAGTAAATGCGTCGTGGCGCGCGAGTGTTAAACGCCTCTCGTGCTATATACCGAGAGATAGCCTACGTATATATATATATTATACACGACTCTCCTTCCTTTTCATCGTCCGAGCCGTGTAATTACTTCATTACACGTCGTTTTAGAATTTCAATAGGCGGCGGCGGCGACGGGGAGGAGGAGAGCGAGTGAGGCATATGCACAGACACCGACGACGATGGTGTGTCCGAGGCATCCTCTTTATTGTATTTATAATATTCGAGTGTCTCGAACGCCGCGCGCGTGCGAGTCGTTAGTATGAGGATCGAGGTATGCGGCGGCGAGGGGGTATGTTATTGATATTTCTTCAGCTCTCGCGACTCTGTGCATACTGCACGCACGCGATGCCGAATGATTCGCCGCGGAAAAATGCCGCACGCTGTAATATACGCCTTTTGTTTCGTTTCGTTTCCTTGGACAAAAGTTGCACGCGTTTTTGTCGGACTTTTGTATGCGCGATGATCGGTTGTATATTTTCGTTTTTCTTTTGAAACGAAAAATAAAAACAAAAAGAAAAAGTAACCGAGTAATGAGCGTTTAATTTTTTCGCGTTGATTAATGCGAAGGGAATTTAATGGCTGAAGTGCGCTATAAATTATACTGTTAGTTGCTTTTACGTAATCATTAATTTCAACAAAAGGTCTCTGTGTTAAAGTAGGTAACTAAAGGTGCTAATGGCCACGCGCGTATTTTACGTTTAAAATTAACATAAATTTACGCGCGATGTGTTTATATTCTTATGAAGAGATAAATCTGTCTTTCTTTTGTCCTGCTTTATGAGATTCTTTCTTTAGTGTTGTTTTTTTTCCATTCCAGTCGCTAGAGTCCAGTCGTTTATGACCTCAAATTTTCTTTTATTTACCGGTCAAACAAATTACTTCCAATTCGCGCGTTATTTTTATACATCAAATTATAAAGTTCTATACGTGTACAAAAGTTAGCGGTCCTGCCATCTACGTTAGTTCGGAATGACTTCCATTTAGCGAAGATAATTGATGATAAGATAAGTAATTTATTCAAGAATATAACATCATAAAAGTGAAGGGAAACTAAATGCTAATTTTAACACGGGAGGAATCCAAGAAATTTTCATCAGTCTACTTCCGTCAAAGGAGAACGGTTATATTTCAATGTCTGCAACGTCTACGCTACGAAGCACTCAACTTCATTTAATACACTTTGCGATTTCGGACAGTGAATATTAACAAGAATTTCAGCTAGAATTATGGGTAAGTTGCGCAAGTGTTCGACCATTTCTTTCATTTAAAATTGTTTAATATTTCTTGAAACAAGCACTTATTCAGTTAGTTAGAAAATTAGTCGCTTCAGTGTCATATGTACGTGCAAATTAGTTTTACAAACATATTAGGTAATATCATGATTTTAAAAAATAATTTTTCATCTTGTATTTTTTCAGAGTAAAATCATTCTAAGAAAGTGTTCTCGAATGGCTATACCCATATCCTCTTAAGTTATCAAGTCAAATTTATGTAAGAATTATATTTGTGTAAGCTTGTAAATGCATTCTTAGCAGTAATAGAAATAAAATAGTTTAATCCACCGAATGTGTTTAATATTTTTTAAGCGGGCATTAAAAAAATATTATCACATAAAAAAAACGTCGCGCCAAAAACAAATCGGTTTTCGAGACTCTTTACTCCCATTTATTTTTTCTAAGCGTGAAAAAGACTGTGTGTCCACCGGCAATGCCCAAGTCATAAAAAAGCGACAGTAATACAAATGAACCTGCGTATATAATGCGCATATATACGTGTAGAATTTACATGATGTAATCGTACATTACTTTCAACGTCCACAAGGTAAGTAAATTAATGATGGTTTATTCCTTTTTTTTGTTGTTGTTCATAGTATCGGTATTCCACTTTATTTTACAATGACACTTACTCAGAACGTGTGATGGAAGAATAAAATACTAGTTAATCGCTCGTGAATCCATTAGCACGTATGTTTATTTACGTACGTGAGCTATTCCCGAGTCTTTGCATTTAATCGTCGTCGTCGTCGTCGTCGTCGTCGTCGTCGTCGTCGTCGTCGTCGAGGTCTTCTTCTTGCATTCTGTTTCTGCTGCTTTCGTTTGTATACGTGATTTTATGAATTATTTGCGATTTATAATAGCGATAATAGTTCTTCATTGATATACTTACAATCTAAATAAAAGTCGCTTTCGTCAATGCTTAAATGTGGGTTTTATTCGTTGATCATTTTGTCTTTCACTTGTAACGCATCGATGAAAATGGATTAATGATATCAATCGTTAATCAATTATGAGTACGCGATCGCGGATAATCGTTCCTTTAGCTTTTGTTACAACTGTATTCGAATGGCCCATACTCAGAACAAGTTTTTTTGTCCTATCGCTTTGATAGCTACACTGAGAGAAAAGAAGATTGATATTTACGTATTATATTGATTATAATGTACGAAAAATTTTAGCTGAATTTCGCAATTAAATACAAATAGTTACGTCTCTAAGCGAATATACTTACATTAAGAAAGGAATCTATTTGTATTCAACAATTACTTAACATTTATTAAATATGTATAAATATAATGACAAATACAAAACTGCTTACAACATATTCAGCGACTAAGACTAAAAAGAATAATTAAGTCATAATCATTAAGTTTCAGTTAATTTGATTTGTATACATTAAACACTATTTACTGTAACTTATTATTATTATTATTATTAAAAACTAAAGACTTTTCTAACTAAAAGTCTCTCAGTGTAAAAAATTTTTATGTTAACGCATTCTTCTATGACTTTTTATAAAGAATTTTCGTTATAAAAACTAATTAATTTTGTTTACTTTTCTTCTAGCGCAGTAATTAACTTATTATTCATATATAGACGGAGTATTGTAAATAAAAAAGAATAACATTAAATTTACATTTTTAATGAAAATTATTTATTAACTCAAAAACTTGCTTTTTCCAATAACGATGATTAAAAAAACAATAAATTTCGAAAATTAAAAAATTAATCCATCCTTAAATTTTAGCATATATTGACAAATATTGCAAAACACCTTCATTCACGGCACAGGCGTTCATGTAATTGAATTAGATTTTTTTACAACGAGACCTTTTCTAAAATCGATATTCAAAATAAAAAGTTCAGATAGACGTCTCTTTTTACCACGATACAAATACATTAAACGCATCGCAAAAAAGGACAGGCACACGCGACAACATTTATGCCAATATATTTAAATTTTTTTTCTTGTTCGGTTTCCTTCATTACCAGATTTGTGGACATATTTTTGCTTTTACCTTAAGAACTATGGTATACCAGTATGTACAAATATAAATACCAGCGCACCTTTTAAGTTGCCCGAATTCGCTTGAGCACTTTAACTCTCGCTTCCGCAATTAAAACTGCGACGAATTGGCATTAAGAAGAAAAATAAATGAAAAAAAAAGAAAAATTCGAGGATTTTTTGTTTGAATCGAGTGTACAAAGTCTCCTACATCATACTTATAGTTTTTATAGTTTTTTTTTCGTGTGATCTCTTTCGAGCTCTTGCAAAAAGAGTTTACAATCGCTACCATATTTATTGTTGTATATATTAAATGTATTATAATTAATAAGCCTGAAGAACCAATGGAATATAAGAAATATTGAATGTATTTAATTGTAGAAATGCATTTAAATCACTTCAAGTTAAAAGTAAAATTACGTAGGTATAGTATTAATTTCGATTCTCAGTGTAAATATGAATAAATTTTGAAATATAACACGATATGTTCTAAACTTTAGTATGAAAAGTTTGAATAGTTTTGTGCGTTTATTGTTTGTATCCCAAAAGAATATCGTTATAAGTAAGTTATTATATTCCATTGGTTCAAAAACAGTCTTTTGACTGTCTTATGAATTACACATTCTATTGCAGTTTTATTTTCAATCGCGTTTGTTTATCATCGTTAAAGTGGTACATATATTTATATTCTCGTGATATAAAAATACTAACAAGAAACATATTATGGTCAAAGTCGCTCAGACGATTCATTTGCTTCCCCGCATTTTCCTGCTCGTTTTACAAATTAACTAGTGCATAGTCAAAGTTTGGCAGTATATTGTCCCTAACTATTTGCATTCTTATTGTTGCTTACGATTACACCACTTCTTCCTTTTCCATATCGACCAGCTTTCGTTATTTAAAGCAAAAGTTATTTCATATTTTTTAATTTATGTAAAATCTTTTTGGTAGTTCTTTCAATATTTTATTTTTTTAATTGGTTAGAGTATACTGTTTGATTTAAAAATCGCTTTTCAATCTAAAAGATTTGTGGACAAAATATAATTTTAAACGTTAATTTTACAAAGAAAAAAAGCTGACTCATCAGAAGCAACGAAAGCCGACGGCCTTAAAATTTTTCTTTTAACCGTAATAAAAACGTAACCTCGCAGGAATTTTATCGCAATAACCTATACGTACACGCTAAATCAATCGCTATATCGGAAGATTTACATTACTTATGAATTCTTTCGTCTGTATATATTTGGTGGATCTTCGTTTAGAACGTTACAAATACGGCTAAACATGTAGCGCGCATTTTCTCTCACTCGACGCTCTTCAGCACTTCTTGGCTCTCTCCAATAAAACAGCAATACAGACAACGCAAAATCCATGAGCAGATGGAATGCAGAGGCTGCTTCCTTTAGATTAAATGTATAATCTGTTTAACTCTGTTTTTATCTTAATTTCGCTTAATCCTAGCATAGACGTGATATAATACTAGTCGATTAAAATTTGTTTATATAATATTACATTTTCCCCGCTAAAGTATATTCTAGGTAAAAGTAAACCACATGGTCTCGATAATGTAAATTAAGCACTTTTTCTTTATATATAACGGCGTTAACATTAATAACAGTATTTCATTTTTTCAATCTTTTTTTTTATATAAACTCCAGCCATAGCGTTTCAATACGCATTTAGAAATTAATCAAATTTTCAACGATGCACTGTGAATCACAAAAAATTCATTTTTTAAATCTTTTTACATTTTATCATATTTACTGATAAAAATCAATCGACCTTGGTAATCGAGACTTTTACGACAATGTCTTGCAGGAGAATCATTTCATTTTGAAATCCGAAGAATCAACAATATTTCTTTTCTCTCCGTTTTTTTTTTGGCAAAAATATAAATATTGCTTACATTTATGAAATATCAACACTGAAAGTTTTTAGGCGAATCTGAATCAGAACTTGGAATTTTTTGTTATTTCAAGATGGACACTATGTTCTTAACTTTAAGAATTAAAATTTTTATAAACGTGACCAACAGAATATGTGTATCGAATAGAAATTTAAACTTGCAATAAGTTTTACCGAGTCACTTTTACAAAAAGGTGAATTTAAAATAAGTGTCTATTTTAAAAGTTTAAAAAATGTCCGCGCTTCTGATCTATATATATATATGGCTATGTTATTGTGAATTAATTAATTAAAGTTTTTTTAAAGTATTTCTCCAAGATGATTGACGCTCCGTTTAATCTCTCTGTTAGCCTTAAGTAAAACGTAGAAATGGAAGAAGTCTTCCGCATTTAGAAAGGCAACAATGACAAAATCGTCGAGTATCTAGTCAGTGTTCTTTGGCACTTCTGTTGCAAATGCGAATTTTTTTTTATTCTGGACTTGTAAATCCATAAGTATAGTAGTTAACGTATATTTGTCGTACACGAAGAAAAGAACAGACACCATTTTATTGATGCGACACGCACCATGCAAAATATCGAAGATCGGAACATCACAGTATAGCGACAGCTAAGAAACTTGTCCTTGGCGCGACGAAAAGTTCTGATTACTCGCAAGTCAATCGATTGTCTAATTTTGTAATAATACTCAACATTTTTTTTTTTATTTGTTTATGTTTTATATCGCAACAACATTCCACGTTGAGTGCATCATGGATGCATTGCCAGGGATTTTTTCCTTCGTTCATAGAATTCTAAATGATAAATTACATGTGTCGATAAAAAAAGTGAAAAAACGTTTTAACGTAATTCTTACTTTTGTACTTTTTTTTTTTCTTTAGAAACATCAATTATACACAAATGTATTTTGCAGAAAATGATTATCGCAACTGTAGTATCAAATATTTTAGTAAAAAGATTTTTTCTTTAGGTAAAACGTTTAAAGTAATTATAATTCATAAATAACGTGATATGGTGCTTTTACAAACCAACTTATTCAACATACTACAAATAAACAATTCTAATTTCTAAAAAGCTAATAACGAGAAACTAATATTCAATAATTCTAAAATGTAAATGCACACAAGTATAAATCATTGAGAAATTCTCGTTTTCACAAAAAATTCTATTCAAGTGTTTTGAGGAAACTAGATCAGTGTTTTTATTACATTCAATGTTAATTATTACTTGGAATTATATTTTAAGAACAAAGTTCCAAAAGGAAAGACTAAAATCTTATAAATAAGAAAATGCTTTACTTTTTATTTGAAATAAGAAACAAAATGAAATATTTAATGCAAAAAAGTACGGGACGGCCTCTAAAGGTGTCGTTCTCAATTTCTTATTGTAAAACGCGTAGGCGCAGAGACGTCACCCAGAGAATTGGAAACGCAATGTACATACATCGCACCGCGCAAGAGCACTCGTGTACGCACTTTTTCTTTATCAGTCGATCGAAAAATTCCAAACACAAGGGAAGAAATCCCCGTAATCGTAACGACGACCACACTGCACTGTAAAAAAGAAATCTGCAAAAGTACCTGCACGATTGTATAAAATGAAGCGATATTCAGCGTGATAAATGACTTTAATACATTGTAATATTTTAGTCTATTAAAGTTTAAGCAGCCCGTGTGAACGCCACTTTTGGACAATTATCACGCACACTGAAAAAACTTAATAAGTTTTTGTCAGTGTGCAAAGTGTGATTTTCATATTACGAACGCTCCAATTTTACCTAAAACGCGATGAAAAGAGCAATATTGAAGCTTGCTCGCTTAATTATCTAGAATTATCAAGGATTCCACAGCATCACGGCCGATAAACCGTAATGCCATAAAACAGTGTAAATACACAGCAGTGTTAGAAACGGTTATAATAAAAAAACGGTAACTGTCGCCTTACAAGGTAGCGCACATTTCCCTGCAATTTTACACTCGCAATCGAACCGTCCTGATCGCTTTTTTACAGTGCAGTCGGCTTTAAAAACTGCAGTCGCTCAAGAGTAGCTCCCCCCACCCGCAACCCCTCTCCCTGCAAAAACGCTTCCTCTCATCCACCACCCTCGACATCCCTCTTCCCTAATCGCTAGTACAAATTTTCATACATCGTAATAAGACCTCGTAAACGCGAAACGTCGCGCGTCAACGGCGCGTTCCACCAATTTTAGTCTCACTGGCACAAAGTCGTCCCGTCTCTCAGCGCGGGCTGCGGTAATTCGAGTTGGCTCGCCTGTCGCGCTCCAAGCCCAGCTCGATAGCCGAGGCAGGCGCTGTTGCCCGCGGCGTTGGCTGCTCCTCTCCGACCTGTTGCTGCTGCTGTTGCTGTTGCTTGCCACCGGCCGAGACGTCCTCGAGCGATAGAATCTCGGTGTCGGGCGGCGAGCAGCTCAGATTCGTGGCTTCGCTGGTCGGCGATGTGACGCAACTGTCGGCCCCGCTGACGCTTTTGCTGCGCGCCGGGCGAGAGCCGCGGCTGCCGCTGCTTGGCCTCTGATGCACGTTTAGGGATAGGCTAGCCTGCACCGGACTCCTGGCTCGGCTCACGTGCAGCGGACTCTCGGGACTGGTCGCTCCCAGCGAGTCGCTAGAGAGAATCTTGGAGCTGGCGGCGAGTCGCGAGGCGCACGGCGAGAATTTGGACAGGTTGAGGTTGATCTTATTGCTGTCGGCGGCCTCAGCCGTCAGCGTTGAGCGACTCGACTTTTTCGATGGGCTCGTGGAGGAAGTGCGTTTGTTGCTGCTCTTGGCTGCTACCGCGGCTGCCGCTGCCGCTGCTGTCTTCGAGCCCTGTCCCGTCGGCACGGCCATGGTCTTCGAATTCTTGCAGCTGCCGCACCACGTGAATTTGTTCTTACCCTCTGAGCCTGGCTTCTTTGCGGTGCTCGGTGCCTGTTGCTGGTGATGGTCCTCCGTGCATCTTCTGTTGCTGCCAGCTTTGCCCGCGTCGATGGAATTTTGATCCGAGCCTCGAGTGTCGCTCGTCTTATCCTTGGCTGCGACATCGTCGGACGGCTCTGAGTCGCCTTTCTTCCAGCAATTTTCCACCTGGATCTTGACCAGGCTCTTGCAGTAGTACTTGTTGAAGTTGTCATAACTCCTGCCGGTTCGCGCGTTCGACTTCTGACCGGCAGTGAGTCTCGTGCTCGGACAGTCGAGGCTTCTCTCCTTACTCTCGCACGGCGACAGCTCGGCTTTCGTCGTCGAGTTGGCACCTGGACTTTTCTCGTCGAGGCTCTCCTTCGAGTTAGGCTTGTCACTGGACTTATCCTTCTTTTCCGCGTTCGCATCAGACTTGAAGATGTTGTCGGTGAAGAAGAACACTTCATCGTTGACGTGCACGGTATTGCCGTTGCGGGAATGAGAATCTAAAATTTTTAACGACAGACACGCTGACACCGCTGCATCTAAGCTTCGATTTGACGTTATCGAGCAGACGCTCGAATCGCTTGATACCGAATCTGGTTGACGCTGCTGCTGTTGTTGCTGCTGTTGCTGTTGTAGCTGTTGCTGCGATTGTTGTTGTTGTCGTTTTGTGGTGTTGTTGGATTGTTCTACGGGCGCACCGCCGCCACCACCACCACCGCCGCCACCTCCCTGGCCCTGGGAGAGGCTCAGTCGCCGTCAGTTCACCAGCTCCACGCTTACGAACTGCTTGAGTCGCTCCAGGTATTGGTCGTACAGTTCTACGTCGTTGTGCCCAGCACCCTGAAAGATTTTTAAACACTTATGAAATCGAAGAGAGAAACAAGCTTTTGCACGTAGACAACTAATTTTCTGGAAATTAAATTCGTAATAGTGAATTTTCGTGTTAAGTAGATGCAAAAACATTAGATTATAGAATAAAATAATGACTTATTGTAAGTTGAAATAGATCAATTGGAAATAAAATAGATGAAAATACACTAATAAAACTGTAGTTTATATATAAGAAATTATTATCTTTTTAATATCTTAAACTTCATTTGAAATAAACTTTAGTCAGTTGTTTTGTATTGATTTAATTGACACTATTTGTACACTATCTTTGGCAATAAATTGAATCGCTCCATTTATTATGTTTAAATGTACAAACTGATACATATTGATGTAAATACCGCATGAAATATTCAATGAAATTTTAACTTGCATGAATAATAATTACTCTTTTAAATTTATAATGTAAAGTAATAATTTAAAATAATATATATTAATTAATAGAAATATACATTTTTAATTTTTTAATGAAAACTACCTATATTTAAAAAGTTAATCTACAATCTTTTAATTTTAATAATTTTTATAAATGTATAAAAGTAAATCTTTTCTCGAGCACAATTTCTAAATGAACGGTTCAAACAAAACATGTGGAAGATAAAAATAGCATACTGAACATAATGTACTTGCTGTTAACTTGAATGTAAATGCAAATGGTTTGCCTCTCACTCTGTATTGCTCTAATTAAAGAAAATCAATGAAGTACATGGAATTGTGTAGCCTTGGTGTTTCAAACCTATGCTATTGTCTAAAAAGAGCTTTAAATAGAACAATAACTTGATACATAATACAGTTTCCAACTGTATACACATATTGTTTCTCTGACTGTATTTTAAAATTTAAAGTCCTATTTGATAATTGATAATAGCAGTATTATTACCTCAACCCATAAGGGTTCAACAGCTCTTGGACACCTTTCGTAGATAGCTAAGCCATGACTGAAATTTATAACTTCGTCATCTGTTCCATGGATTACCAGCACAGGTGATGTAACCTTCGGCACTTTATCTATACTGTAAAATAACATTAACCTTACTTACAAGCCATATATAAATATATAAAAGAAACTTTACAGAAATAAAACCGCCATTTCATGAATGCTGTGAAAAAATTGTGCACAGAATAAAATTTACACCTTTTTCACTGCTTACTTATTTAAACAATTTAAATTAAAATTTAAAAAAAATTAAATATGTGAAATAAGTAATAACCAATAGATTTATTAATTTAGTTAACTGAAATAACAGATAGATATTTTGTAAATCTATGTGTGGAGACAGCTTAAGGTAAATTTAATTAAGGAAACATATTATGCCAAGCGCAACATAGGTGGTAGGTTTCTCACAATAAAGGTCATTTATTTTTGCTATATTCATAAAAAGTTAGTAAGTTGAAATAATTCATTTGTACATGAAGCGTGAAAAATAATAGAACTAAATGTTTATTAAAGCTTTAAAATTCAATTATTATTAAATAAAATTTCTGAAATAATTGATGAAAATAAAATTAATGAATTATTATAATAATGTATAAATAAATTTATTAAATTTTATTTTTCAAAAACTAATTCTTTTTATTGATAAAAATTTTTTATATTGTTCACAAAATCTAATTTTAAAGCCAAGAGCACTTTTTATAGTAGTTTTTTTTGTTATGTAACTAATTAGCTTACAGTTAAAACTAGCAATTTCAGGTCTTTATGTAAAAAATTGGTTTCAGCCAATGGAAGTTTTAAAAATAAAACTGATAAAACAGAATTAATATTTTTCTTTGTTAATGAAATTAACTTTTGAGTCCTATAATTTTAAATGGATATCTGTAGCATATATTTAATTCAGTTAAGAGTTCAAAGATAAAAAATTGATGATGGTCACGTAGCATTATCATTCATTTATATAAAATCCCAGAATAATTTTTAACAGAAAACATTTTTTCTTGTTTTTGTTTATATATTGTTTGTAAGTCAATAAAATATTTTTATAATAATTGGCTTTAAAAGAATATTTATAGTTTCCAATCAACTTACCTTGGGAAAGCATCAAAGAACCATGTTCTCTTTGTGTTGGGAAAGGCAACCCTCATGCCAGACATTAACGGCGAATGCAAAACCACAGCTCCAACTTCGTATCTCGATGCTAGATCAACCGTGGGTACAGTACCAATGCTTTGTCCATATAAAATAATGTTTTCAGGACTAATTCCATATCGAGTCCTTAGAGCATGCCAAGCAGCATCTATATCAGCATACAAATTCTTCTCGGATGGCTTTCCACCAGAGACTCCATATCCGGAGTAGTCGTAGCTGAATATGTTGCAATTGATTCTTGAACCCAGGCCCAAGTAGAACCCAGACATTTGTCCTAGATCAACGGCATTACCGTGTGAGAAGAGTATGGTGAATCTAGCAGTAGCCGAGCACCTAACAAATAGACAGGCTATTCGGTTCCCTCTGGAGGTTCTGGCATAGAATCCTTCGACAGACTCCTTCTCTCTCTCGGTGTATTGCCATTCGGCCCTCTCGGACAAGGAGATGGTGTACTTTGAACCCTCATCCTCGATGAAGGTGTAGGTAGGCTCGGGCGGCAGAAATGCCAACTTCGCGGCGATCCTGGACGGGCAGGGGGGACAGCAGAAGAGGCAGCACAACTCGCTTAAGCTTAAGCCGTTCATCATTTTATGGGGGGGGCCGCACAGTGGATAACTAAAACTTAGGCTACCCGTTATTGCGTCTCGGTGGCACGACAAACATAAGGAAAACTTCGCGTCGCACCGTTACCCTGGTACACACACACACACTCCTCTTGGGTTTATCTTCTGTGTCTCCAACTGCGTCTTCCGGAAGATCTGCGGAGGGGGAGCTGGAGAAATAATTTGGAAACCCGCGCGAGTCTCTCCTCTCGCAGTCGCTTCGAATTTACTGGCACGACTGCGGCAGCATCGTGTGTTCTCTCTCCTTCTCTCTCTCTCTCTCTCTTTCTCTCTCTTTCGCCCCTGCGCGCCTATTGTTTTCGCTGCACGATAGGTATGTGAAAAATATTATTCCTCACTGTGAGTCAGCCATGACAGCTCATAGTGTTCCTTTCGCCGAGTTTTCCTCTCCTCTCTCCTCTCCTTTCTTTTCGAGGGGATCCTCAAAGCGGATTTTCATCGCGACGGCGTCTGGCGGTACGCGCGAGCCGCGAACCAAACTTTTCCAGGAAAGAGAGGTTAGGAGTAGCCTAACGCGCGACGTTGACGCTTCCTATTGGCGATCGCATCAATGGGAGCTAGTGGGAGCGTCGGCTATTATGGACACAGAATATGGAGACTGTGACTTAAAGCACGGATTCTGATGGCGAGGGGGCGAGTGGGTGTATATACTATATAGAGGAGTAGGGGCGACCTGCGACGGCCTACGGGTGACTCTTAAAAATGCGCACGTTTACAAACACAAAGAAAAGCGTGATAGAGACAGATGATCGAAGAGAGAGGGGAGGACCAAGCTGTGTAGGTGTGTTTACGACAAGTGAAAGGAGTCAAGTGCAGGTATAGGAAAATACAGAAGGCACCTGGCTCAACTAAGAAGTTGTTGCTTTTTTATGTTTCTATAATAAAATACTTTCAATTTTAAGTTTTCATCTTCATAACTGTATACATATAATTACTAAAAGAACACATAAGCGCATTTATGTTTGTTGTTCACCTGTAAAAATGTTGTGAAATTTCGAATTCAAGCATGACGTGAATTTCTTAAATTATTCATCTACTACTTGCAGCTTATTTTAATGACGAGTTTAGAGTTTATATAATTATTACTCATAACTTTAAGTAAGGGAAGTCTTACAATATTCGTTGCGATGAAAAATAAATTATTTGCGGTATAAATCCTTTTTTTAAACGCCTACACTGAAAACTGAAGTTAACTCGCCATTTGCTAATCATTGGTAAAGTGGATACGATTTTTTGCTGTGCATGGATATCTGCATATGGTAAGTCATTAGTGATCTTAACGTATGTAGATAAGGTAGATTTTGAGAATGTAGTGCAGCATTGGTAGCGCTGGATGCTGTTTATGCTTACGAGTCTCCCGAGTTCCGACACAGTTATATATGTATGAATTATTTCAAATAAATTTATTTTTGTAATTATTTATTTAATTATTCATTTATTCAATTATTTATGTTTTCCCAGGCATATTATAAAGTAAAAACAATATTACACGCTAGTTACTAACGCAGTAAACCTTTCCACTAGAATATATTCTTCAATTTCAAACCAAAAAAAACCTTTTAGCTTAAAATTGACGGACATTCTATAGATTGTACTATAAGCAATATATTTACCGAAAGGAATAAATTTACTTATTATTATTTATTATTAACAATGGTCGAAAATGAAATACTTTTCCGGTACGTATATTTCGTATGAATGAAAAAAGTAAAAACTTTTAATTTTGTACAAAAATTTAGAGCAAATTGAGTTTACTACACAATGCATAATTAATGAATTAGGTATTTATGTTAGAAATGGGTAGGTGTATAGTAACGAATGAGCTCAATAACAACGTAGTTCATCGACATTCATAGAAAAGCAGTTAAAGCCTTCGCGCAGTCATAAAAAAATACTGCCGAACTATAAAAAGAAAGTGTGTACCCACTGCTCTAACAAATTGTCCGTCTCATTACGCACAAAGCGCGTTTTAATTACGACCACATCGACCAAACTCACCGACTCGTAAAAGAACCCACCACACACACGCACGCATACACACACACACAAATAACACTCAAGTTTATTATGTCGCTTACTGCTAAAATACTCGGCTCGCTTTATAACAAACCGTTTTTTCATCCATTGCCCACAAGATCGCGCCAAGCGAACCTTTCTCACCTCAATATATAGATACCCGCGGCGCTCGAATGATATTTCTCTTCATAACAGCCAATTTGCCAGGAGGCAGAGTGGAAAAAACAGCGAAATGACTCTCGCCGCCGCGGCCGTGCGTTATATAGGCGTTGCAACATTGTTTCGCGACGATGTGTGGATATATTTTTAAAAGAAAAACTATAAAGGGCGATGTGCATGTATGAAAGTAAATCATACGCATTTTAACGCGTATCGCGTATGTGTGCGCATGTGTGGGATACGCGCAGGTAATTTTAAAGAGTACCGCGCAACAGTGCTGTATACATGTATAGATGTATAAAACTGTCTTGAGGATAGTGCCTGCAGGTTTTCCTTGAACTGAACCCTTGTACGATCCGATCGGCGGAGACGGTTTTATATAAAGTGGAACTCGTACACACACACGCACAGACACACGCACACACGCGGGGATTTTGCGCCCCAGTGCCCGAGTCTCTCTTTCTTCGATTCCTTTCATTATACGTACGTTATATCGCTATTTTTATCTCCGTCTGTGTGTGCCTGCGGAGATCAGCAATTTGTTTTTCTTTCTTTCGGCGTGTCTCCCTCGTATATGTATACATACACAGACTTGGAAGGAGCGAAGAATCGGCGCACATTTATTTACCTGTTAATCAAAGCTGAAGCGGCTGCTGGCGCGCGGGGGGAGCCTTGACACGAATTTTTCGCGTGGATCCGCTTGTGTGCCGTCGCCGTGGCCGCTCCGCGTATCGTTATGTGTATCACGATATATATAGGATGGTCTCCGGATAAAGTTTCGAGACCGGTTGCCGCCTCGAATATCTCAAGGGCTTTCAACGCGACTTCCGTTCGCCATTGTTTCGTAATTGGGGGTGACATGCGAGGCTTGTATATAGGAGTGAAGATTAATCATGCGGATTTTCTGGGGCGGGCATTTTTTCGCTTCTGATTTTTTAGCTCCATATAGATTTACGTCTCGAGACACAAGCGCTGTTTAATGCTTATATAGGTTCTAAAGGATAAGACTTTGGTGACGAGTTGTCTGCTTTGGATGAATAATGAACCGGGGTATCGGTCATGCTTGCGTAATTTTGTTGATGCCTTCGCTGATTGTTAACGTTTTTGATAGTTGTATCAATTTTTCGATTACTCGATAATAAGCCAGACATGGTTTTACAATAATTTCCAAAGACAAATGAAACTTTAGATTTTATTCTTATTCAAAGTACATCAAATTACATAGTCGTGCACTTTAGCGTTCTTTTTATATTGTCAATCGTACGATTTCATTATATAGATAATTATATAATTATGTGCTAATTTCTTTTATATCTATTTCGATAATATCTCCAAAATCATATATTCAACTGTCAGATAAAATTCGTTGTTTATGGATGAGTAATCAAAGAGATTAATATCATTTAATGAGATAATGAATTTATTAAGAGCTTTGAATACCGTATACTTCATAAATATTTTTTTTTACCATATCGTTCTGCACTTCTGCAGCGAGGAAGTGCGTATTTATAGTTTAGCAAAATTCCCACAGATTTCAAACTATCATTTTTCAGGAAGCCGCTAACAAAGTATACATACATCACTGAAATTACGCTTCAGCTTGTCTTTCTTATAAAACATTTGAAAACTTCATCCACGATGCATTATTGCTTTATTAGGCAATGACGAATGAATGGGTTTAAAAAAAATCTATCAACTCATCACCTCACTAATTTCTCTTATGGTCGCGGTATTAAAGTCCAAAAGCAACAATCACGATGATCTCGGTAATTTTAAGCCTCTTTAAATTTAATGAACTGCACTGTCAGAACTGTCACTCAGCAGTGAATTTAAAGCACTCGCGCGCGCACGCCTTGATTCAATCTCTACATCACGTATTTGTGATAAAGCAAATAATGTCGCAATTATAACAATTTAGAATACTATTATAGCTATAATCATATCAAAATTTGTATCTCAGTAGTAACGCTTGACGAAAAATTGCAAAAATTTAAGAGCAATAGTAGACTTAATAATGCAAAATCGTTACTTTTGTTTACTTTTTCACAACGATATGTTAGCTTATTCTTCAGGCCACACGCATATAATAAGAACGTTCTCAGACATTGTACATATCCCTATTGAACCATTCCTTCACCATAGCGACCAAATGCAATTCAAATATACTTATAAACGTTCTTGTTTCTCTATATAACAAGGGCCTTGCCACACCGAAGCTGCGCGACACACACGTATATATATATATATAAAAAATAATTCCTCTCATGTATATAGGTATATATACGAAAGGCTCTCGAAGGCGCCGCGAGCGTGCGACACATAACCCCATTAGAAGTCAGCGGCTGCTCAGTCCCATAACTTATGTCCCTATACCTAGACTAGAGCGTCGACGGGGCGACGATTACACGGCTGCTACCGTAAAAACGACCAGCAGCAGCGGCGGCAGCGACGATATAACGCACACTGCACTATAATGCACCGCTTGCGCGCAAGAGCATATAGCCGATTGATCGAGCGAAGGCGTGTCCCCGTAGCAGCGGCTGCAGCAGCTTGTCTCTCCGCGCGCTGTCGCCGAGCGCGAAAACCGAGAGAAGGTGCATATATACTTTGTGTCTCTCTTGGCGGTCGCTGTTGTTTTACACAGGACGACCTCGTCTCTCTCTCTCTCTCTCTCTCTCTCTCTCTCTCTCTCTCTGGTTCCCCGAGGAGTGTTATAAGCAAGGGAATCCAAAGTGAGAGTTGATGTAAGAGGGAACTTTTCGGGATATATGCGAGCTGCTGCTGCTACTCGAAGGATTCGTAGCCGGTCTCTCGGTTCGACCTTCCAAGGGGATCGCCAAGGAGGGAGTTATGCTGTGGGAATTTTTTTTCTTTTTTTTATATAAGGTGGGATCGGGGAATCGATTGCGCCCGAGCTTTTATATTTTCAGGCTCGAATTAAACGAAAGATTATATGATATTGGGTTTGAGCCGGAGGTATAAGCAGTGCCAGAATTTCAATTTTTAAACTATTCGCAGTTTGATTGTGGGGTTACGAGTATACACGCATCCTTACTTACTCGTCTATATCATTTTGCTACAATCAATCAAAGTTACGTCTTTTAATGTGCGTACTTATACATATCATTTGCGGGCTTCGATGTTAGTAATCAGAATTCGATAATGAATGACTATACTGTCTAATTTTGGTTTGGCTGAATTTATCAATAATATTGAAAATGATAATATGAAGGTAAATGGAAAACAATCATTGTGGTTATAGCTTTTGATATATACTATATAATACTAATGTTTACAGTCCCTACCAGTGATGCGGAGAAACAGTGCACAGCGAAAGTAGAGCTAGAAAGTTTTATATATTAAACTGGGCAATTTTCAAGATATTGACTTCCGCAAATCACTTTATCTTTATATTTGAGAGCTGACTGTTTAATAACACGGAGAAATATTTTCGATACACCGCATCGCTGCGCACGTTCCCCACTGCATTGATAACTTATTTACATCTGGTGTAGCGTCCTGCTCCTCTATACACATATTCTTGTTTGCACTTTCCTTCATTGATTTCATCCCTATAATCTTAATAATATCATCCAATTTGCACGGAATTACTCAACCACATTCTTTTTACACGAAATTGCATCGTTGCTCATACTCTTGAAACCACGATTATCACATCGACGCTTTTACGTTTTGGAACACGACATCGGGCAGTTTTGCGCTTTTAGTGATTCATGAAAAAAAGAAAAAGAACAAAAAAAGGAAAGAGGAAGAGTAAGTGCTCCTTGCATTTCGTCGGTGCATAAGAGATTGCGAAATCTATCATTAGAGTAAGGACAGAGGGATTATACGCTCGGCCTCTCATACGGTATACTCGATACATAATGTGGGCACATCGCTCGGTTGCGAAATTGGTCAAGGGGGAAAGAAAGGAAAAAGGCGGGCATACACAGGCTGTATACCTTTGCCTGCATCGATGGGAATGTGTATCAAGGATGATAGGGAGGACGAAGCCGAGGAAAAGGGTTATACACGTATGCGTGTATGTGTACGTGTATCGAGAAAGAAAGGAGCCGGGCCGGCCGGCAGCTTCGAGGAGGAGATGTATACTTTCGATAGTTAATGAGATCCGGCTGATATATATTACGGAGTCGACAATCTTGAACTGAATTTCGCGCGAGAGCTTTGTGCAGGCGAAGACGCGGGAAGCGAGAGTCGAACATTTTGACTACTGCACAGGTTGGAAAGGACGACAGTGACATATGTTAAAAGCTGATCTGATTATTGTTATAGTTCTTTTGGACTTTTATCTTGTAAAATATTGCGCAGGAGCTTTGATATGCAAGACGAGCGTATATTTCCATATTTCTTTGTTTCTCAGTTTCAAATACCTTACAATTGTAAAGTAATAAATATTTTATAACATTGCGAAAGACATTGTTGGATGTATATTATTTGTAATGGACTGCGGATTCGCCGCGAATCCTAAGTGATAATTACATTTTAACTGCTATATAACAATTGCAGAACAAACAAAGCCATATAAGCCGCTATTTATTATAACGCAAACTAAATATACCATGTAATTAAGAATTAATAATACGAGCTGGCAAACTCTTCGTACACTTGGTATGAATTTTAAACATCAGCGGTATAGGCACAATAAGCCTCACTTAATAACGCATTACTTCATCGCGCTGTATACAGGCCGCTTATGTAATCCAATATATATTTTAGAGCAATGGTCAGCTCGGCTAATAATTTCGCCCCGATATATATATATACATACATAATTGCCGCGCGAGAAAAGCGTTATGGGGATCATAAAATACCAAATTACATTTAATAATAATTACAACGCGGTTCTGCCGGCAGTAGTCGCCCTTCGTACTCTTTTTTCTCTCCCCTCTAATTCTCAGGAGGCGCTTTAGTTCGAGGTCGAGCGCGCCTCTTTATCCTAATTGTATACTTAGAGCAAAACAACTTTTTATCTTCTCGCTATTCTCGGTACTTATATGTAACCAAAAATAAACTCTCGCGATCGATCGATTAAATAAGTATATATATAAACGACGCGCTTGGAGCGACTAGATAAATATCTATTGCAGAAAGAGGGAGAAAAAAAACAGCTATATCGATTGACATTCGCAACGATACACACACGGAGATGCGTGTATATAATGATATGTGCGTCAGAGCTGCGTCGTGCACAGGCTGCACGCAATCGAGTGCGCGGGGGTGTCCGTGCGCCAGTGGTATATATATGTATAATATAGCCGCAAGGCAATGGATTCGATCGCTAAAGGCGCGATACGCTTTCGCAAAGTGGCGAACTTTGGCGCCGCCTTATAGCCGCAGGCTGTGGTTCAGAGGGGACCATTACACGACTTGTGTGTGTGTGTATATCTATGCGGCTTTGTACGTCGGGGGCCAGCGTATAGCTTACCTCGCGGGATGCTGTACATACGGAGTCCAGTTGGCTAAAGTGCGGAGGTTTCGAATTTGATTAAAAGCGAGCCTCGGCGCGCAACGCGTTTGTTGTAGCTGATGGTGACGGCGGATGAAAGAATATATAAAGGTATGCGGATCGGGGGACTCATTGTGCAATTTGAGAAGTAACGCGCGCGTATATAAATAAAAGAGTGACAATGACAGTTAGCAAGAGAGAGAGAGAGAGAGAGAGAGAGATAGGGATCGACGATCGCTTGCGATTGAAATTCAACCGGGAGGCAATGTGAAATGAGATTTTGCAATATTCAAATTTGCCCGCGCGGATATTAAAATATTTAAATAACATTTTCACTTATGATTATATGCATCGATTTGATTTTGCGCGAGATGACGATGATTGTGATTGGACGTTACCGATATGCTCTTTAGACCGTTGAATAGGTATACGTTAGAAAACGTAAGCATATATGCGCCGATTTGTTTTGAACTAGAAATACTAGGATTTGGTTTAGTGTTTTAAAACTAAGCCATGAACACGAGGTTTCTTTGCCCGCAATAGTTTCGCGAGTTGCGAAATCATATGTGAGAATAGAGGATCTTAATTGCGAATCTTGAACCTCAGCTTTAATGTTTACGTTAGAAAGTGGACAAGGAGAAAATTTTTATGTTTACATTTTGCGCTTTACGTAACTTTGTGGAGTGCTATGCATCTGTAAAAATTTGAGGAATGGCTTGGGCTCAACAACGATCTAGTTTACTCAACCTAGTTTCCTATAGTTTCAAAAATTCTTAGATCTGGGTGTAGGCTTCGATGTTTGCCTCTATATTTTGTTATGTCACGCTTCGCGGGAAAAATTTTAATGTTAATTGAATATATCGAATGTATGGTGCGTACACACTGTCACGTAATATGCATTAAATTATATATTTAAATACTTTCGGAATTTTTCAAGTGCCAAGTTGTGTTTATATGTTTAGGATTTATTTTAGGCTTAGCATTCCATTACAGATGCAGCATTTTTAGTTTGCGCCGTAAACATTTTATTAGTTCTGACATAGTTTATATAATAGAATTACTTGTTAATTTTTGAAAATTAATTTTTCTTTCACATTATTATTATGCCTGTACTTATTAACTTTGAGGAAGTCTTAAGAAGGTAATAAAATAAAGGTCAGAAAAATAAAAAAAATCACACGCGTTGTATTCGTGCCTTTAAAATTTTCCATGGATTCAATTAAAAAACCAATATATACCCTCGAACCTTGAAGGTTAAAGAAACACATCGGGTGTCGGACTTCAACTTTCAAATTATATCGAGCAAATGTTTTTTTTTTCCTCTCGCGGCGGAAAAAAATTTTAAAACCCGCCAACAAAAATGATTTTTTAATCCATTCTCAAAACAAAATTGAAAAAGCATCGCCCGCGCCCGATGGCAAAGCTCGAGCACGATCTTTTTTTTTTTTTGATCAATGTCGCCTCCTTCGCGGTAATCCGATCACTTGCGCCAACGATACTTCCTCGTATAACTCCCCAAGGTGGCGATCCGCAGCTCCATACAAAGCTTTCACCGAATCGGTCTCGATACCCGCGATCCACTTAAGCCGTGACTCGCGAGAGTTATTCTAATTGCCTGTCATTAACCGCGCCGATACCCAGCGCTACGGTAAAGGCTGAACGTGACAATTCTAGGTTAATGCTAAAGTAACAAGCGCACGAGATGACACTCGACTCTGTTTACTTTAAAGCACGCGCGTATATAGAAACGACACTGTCGGAGTTGCATTTTTTTTTATCAATAGGCCTCGATGATTTTATTATAGACAGTCCGATCTTCAGGCGTCGACTAATTACCTGACTACGCTATTTCACTTTACCGATTTCTTCAGTCCAGTAGCATATGGTCGCCCACGCATTATTCGTAATCGTCGCGCGAATTATCGAATTACGCATATATATGTATATTTCGTGATATTGTTCTCGGTATAGCGTTTAATGCGGCGGGTGATGCAATGGCTTTGGCAGCTGCCTACGCTCTCTCTCTCTCTCTCTCTCTCTGTCCCATGCGGAGCGGATCTTACGATGCAACGCCGTGCGGCTGCAATAAATGAAACGCTAATGCGAAAATGGACTGTGACTCATCGCGCGAGAGGCTTCGAGAGAAAAATCGTTTGGATGATGGGTAAAATGAGTTTGCCGCTGAGACTTGAATGTTGGGAAAACTATTGGATTTGGGTCACTTAATTGTAATAGGATTTTCGTTGAATATAGGTATGGTCTACCTGTGAAGATAGCGCAGCCATAATTTTTATTTCGTTTTAATCCAATTTATCAGATTGCACTAATCGAATACTGATTCCAGGATCTATACCTTTGGCCATGAGCTATTTTAAACGGCATTTTTTCTTGCGCTCTTTTACGAAGACAAGCGAATTGTATAAGTATTAAAATTTCGATACACTCCTATTCTATCAGGGATTCTTTTGTAAAAAAAAAATTACCACTGAGATCTTTTATTTGGCAGTCAATAGGCCGAGTCTCAAAAAGTAAGGCGCCTGTTCTGAATTCGATTATTAATATTCAACAGAAATGACAAATGCATTGTTATCAGGACAAAAACAATAATAACTACAATTGACTATCAAAGAGTTTTGCAAGTGGCCGTTAACACCTTATTTTTAAATTATGGTTTTTGCTTCTTGCAGTTCAAAGATCCACAGATTGCTGTAAAGATAACTTTTCACTCACAATTAATTTTCAATATACGACAATAAAGCAAATAGCATCGAAACTCGCTTGTATTCTCAAGAATCAATAAACAACATTATACGCAGTCCGCTAAAAACCTCTCAGCTCCTACGCTAATATTTTTCGCCAACTGACAGCCGCGGCGCAACTTAACCCACTTTTAAAAGAAAATACATAATACATCAACGCTAGTACATATATTTATAGGCGCGACAAGGCGGTGTTTCGATAATATTTGCGCTCCTGCAAGGGATCCGGCGCATTGATTATAAAAAAAAGAGCGCGTCAGAGCTCCCCGGCGGGTGCTTGACAGCTGAAAGGACAAAAAGTCAATTCAAGATATTCCGATTATCGCCGCGCGCATGCCACTGATCCTTAATAATCACGACCGCCGCGTATACTTATATATACGCACTTTGCGCAAGCCCCTTCTTTTCGTTTCTTTTTTTCTTTTATACATTCTATAACCACTAGGTATTATAATCGTAGCTTCTATTGTCCTTGACAGTCGGGACGATATAATTAATATGCCATTTCGTGTGTTGCAATGGGGATCGAATCATTCGTCAAAAAGGACGTGGCGGTGTATATGGGCCAAAGTGTGCGACGCGCTTTTCGCTCGCCCGAATTTCGTTTGATCTATATATAGGTATATAAATACGAGCCGCGCGGTCAATCTCGTTTTCGTGTGCGACATGCGCAGCAGGCGCAATGAGTAATGTGATACTTTCTTTCGGTACGAGCGATATTCAATTCGACCCGACTTTCAATTTCTACGCGGGCCCGATTTTTTTTATTTTTTTTTTTATTTCAAGGACTTTGATTTAATGGAAAAGTCAAATCGACAGATTGCAGTCTTAATGCCGTGCACTTGAATGTTTTCATTTTTGGATGATTTGATTTTAATGGACGTTAATGACGTGAAAAGTGAATGATAAATGCTCTAAAGATTATATCATCATCGTCATCATCATCAGAGAAAGCATTAAAAAACATATATTTTTCATAAAGTTTTGATTGATATGGACAAGGAACAATTCTGATCTTGAGCTATTAGTCTCTTACATATCGCTGCATTGCGAAAATAATGTATTACTCAATGCAAAAAAAAAACATATTGCTCCAAAAACGCTTATTTGTGTCAGACACACCCAACTGGAAAATATGAATATGCATACATGTTGGGATTTCTTGTTTCATTTATTATGTAACGTACGTGTAATATTTTGTTACAAGAAAGGTATAAGTAAGTGTATTTTATTTTATCAACAGGAAACTTTTGACTATATTAAGTAATTAGTGCCCAAACATTAGAATCAACAGTTTATGCAAAAATATTTTGTTCAAAATCACAATGATATAAACTTGAAAATAAAAAGCTTTTTATTGTAAAAATCGACTCATCTTTTGTACGTGTCACGGTGACTTTGCACTTCGAAAGGTTCTTGTGGTTTTTGGACATATGACCAATCAAGGGTGAAAGATCTTCCTCAATTTAGTTTTCACATAATCTTGGGAATAAGAAATGTTTTAAATTGGTAATTGCAGTGTTTTTTTTTTCAATAAACCGAGTTTTAATTTATTTTTAAAAGGTAAGTACATAATATAATATAATATAATAATCCTTTCAACTGACATTAAATCGTCATCAATTCCAACAACTGCATATATCAACTGTACAAAATGAGCTAATTAATAAGCCGCAACCTCGGTCGTCTTTATTCTTTACCACCAATTAACTAAGCAAAGAGCAATTACTCGCGTTAAAACACACTCTCACAATAAACAGTTCGATACTCAACAATCGCTACCGCAGCGTTAGCCTCGGCGTTAACCGAAAGCTTCGGCTAACGAATTCCCGTGCGCGCGTTTTATTGCTTCTGGATCCGTTGCGCAATGGGAAGTTCTCTGTGGATAAAAGAAAGAAAGCAACTGCATTCCAAGCTCAATTAAAAACCGTCAAACTCAGATCGCAGGCGGCAGCGACTCGTACATAAATGATTCAAGAAAGCCGCTTGTCCGCGCTGCACCGCGAGAAAGTAATAAAAGCCAAAAACTCTCCAATAGACGCGATCGCCGATCTCTAATACACTGCGCGCGGCTCGATACAGGCAACTCCCACCTGATTGATTTCTTCCTCGTCGGCGCGGCTGGCTAAAGATCATTAACCTCGTGCCTCGCTTCCTCGTATATATTGGAAGTACCAGTGAGGGGACGAAGGGGGGGGGGGG